>JACXGJ010013997.1:0-15473 GCA_016801105.1 Esox niger | reverse complement strand
GGTTTCATTAGACCCACACTACTGAGTCATCTGGTGTTACTGGGGAGGTTTCATTAGACCAACACTACTGAGTCATCTGGTGTTACTGTGGTGGAAAATCAACCACTCTTTACTAAAAAAAAATGCACACCAACTCATGACTTTGTCAATCCAATAGACTTTAATGAAAATCATACAGAGTATTATCGACAGTTCAGTTTCCCTCAAAGGAAGGAGAGGTTAGGAGGAAACAGGCTATTCTGGATTGATTCAACATGTTTGTCATTCTAACTTTGTATATTATCATAGTGTAGGCCCTCATTAACATTTCCTACAATACATTCACTGCGGCATATAGAATAGTATTTTTTTTAATGAGCCATATGTATTTCATATCCACTAAATTCCATTGTGGCCACTGAGATGGGTGGAGTAAAAAGCCAGCAACAATTGCAAATACACAGTGCCCCTTGATGTCTTTGCAGATATTTACTCAGTATACCCTGCTGAACATTTCCTACATTACATTCACCGCGGCATATAGAGCAGCTTTTATTTTTATTGAGCAATATATATTTAATATCCACAGAATTCCATTGTGGCCAATGGTATGAACGGAGTAAAAATCCAGCAACAATTGCAAATACGCAGTGCCCCTTGATTTCTTTGCATATTATCACAGTCTAGACTCTCCGGAACATTTCCTACAATACATTCACTGCGGCATATAGAATATTTTTTTCTCTATAGGGCAATATGTATTTCATATCCATTGAGTTGCATTGTGGAAAAATAGGGTGTGGAAAATATTGTTTTGCTAGATGTAGCACACCATTACCCATCGTTTGACAGGTTTGTATTACTCTAGACACTCTCCTGAGCAGTTCCTACATTGCTTTCTCTGTGGAATATTCAATAGTTTATGAGCAGTGAGGCAATATTTATTCCATATTCAGTCATTGGCATTTTCTGAATTTTGCCCCTGGAATGTGTTTTAATACCCACTTTTTATTGAATTTACTCTTTAATATGGTCAAATATGGACTGTTTTCTATGTTTTGAGAGGAAAATGTTCTTAAACAATTAATAAACTCTATTTATGTCAGTTTTCAAGTAATATTTTGGTCTCTTTTATTTTGAAAAAATCCTTATTTTCGTGACCCGGAAGATGCTGATATGAATTATATTTGTATTATCCTCACAGATAAACTTCCTAATTCGTTTTGTTTAGAATAACATACATGTCAATTTGCTGTTTGACTTTCCACAGAAAATATACCTTTTCGGGACTAATTGTAACGGAAAAACTGTTATTATTAAGCTTTGCACTGTAAATATGGCTTAATCTTATTTTGCCAAAAGAAGAAAATGACTTAAAGACATTCATTATAAACATTAAAAAGTCATACTGTTACTTCTGCACGTAAAAGAGATGTGAAAATGAAAGTAACTGACAGCCTGAGCAATGAACTGGGTTCAGTGGTTTCAACTCAGTAATGCAGAGGACAGACATAACCAGATATTCAGATTTGCACTATAAATGTAGGGTCATGTTAGTTTGTCAATAAGGAAAGGCTAAAAAAACATTAATCTGTAAAAGATTTCAAAAGCCATACCGTCATAAGAAGTTGAAGACCAGTGTCTTCATCATAATGTCATGGTGATTCTTTAATAATACTGTCTCCATAACCAGGGACTTCATCAAGTCATGGTGATTCTTTAATGATATTATCTCCATAACCAGGGTCTTCATCATGTCATGGTGATTCTTCCTTTAATGATACTGTCTCCATAACCAGGGTCTTCATCATAATATCATAGTGATTCTTTAGTGATACTGTGTACATAACCAGGGTCTTCATCATGTCATGGTGATTCTTGTGGATAAAGCAGATCATGTGAACATGTTTGCTTTTTTTTGTTTTATATATCATTTTTTGTTTTTTGTTTGAGGTTGATGTGTTTTAGTTAATTTCATCTGTTCTCACTGCATTTATTCATCATTATACAGAGGATGAGGTTTTGCCAAAGTACAGATCCCCCATATTTACTATTTAGTAGGAACATTTCTAAACAGACCCCAGATCAGTTTCTCCAGGTAGATACAATGAGAGCCTTTTGGTGATGATCTGACTGGTGCACATTTCCTTGTGAGAAGTTATATAATGACACATTTTTATACACTGATGAGCCAAATCTTTGGAATCAAAGCATTGACTCCATTTTGACAATTTACAGACAAACAAACACAATGTATTGTGCGGCTGTTAGAAACACAACAGAACACATGCACAACAAACACTGTTATGAATCACAGTGAACTAAAATGTACAACACATTATTCTGCCAACAGAAACAATAAAAGGTATGGAAACTAGAAACAGCAAGTTTTTTGTAAATCTGAAATCTCACATAAATGTTGTCTCTTATTTCAAATAAACCTGATCATTTTTTGTCAGTGAGCAAATATACAAAATCAGCAGGGGATCAAATAATTATTTCCCTCACTGTATATGCTGACTGCTGTCAAAGACACATGGCTGATGATCAAAGTACAATATTTATGTAAATAAATGATAGTCTAGACAGGTTAATACTGTTGTAGAGTATTTATGAGTTTTGATGAGATGGTCCAGAGGTCAGTATTAATACAGTCCCATAGTAACTCTGGTGGAGAGAAACACACTGACCTGCATGTCTTCTGATGGCTTTGAAAACTGAAATATAAATAGTCCGTTGGTTATGACAATAAACAACATATTGACATGTTATTAATAATGACATTGATTTTAGCCCCTTTAGTCCAGGTTAATACTTGCCTTGGACCTGCTTAGCTTGCATTCATGCAAGTGTTTGTTAACCCTGTGCTATGCTGTTATCCTAGGCTATTCAATCACACTTGTTTGCTCCAAGCTCTGGGGAAAAAGGACTTAGTGTAGGTTTGCATATTGGGACTCAGTGGATCATTTAACTCTTCTGGGGAAGTCTGTATTATTGAAGAGGTCATGACCCCTGTCCCTCTTAAATGTACACCACTGCTCGGGCTAACGGACAAATACGACATTTGACTGCTCTAATACAGTAGCTATTTCTCTGAGATTAAGCCAGTGAACTGAAATGAGTGATGGGACTGAAACAGAGTTCCAGTATTGATGAAGATAACAGCGTGCATCACATGAAGTAATTAAAGTGAAAGGGCCTTTTTTGTGATTGGATACTAAACGTTCCATGCTTTAGTTTTTGACCCTGTTTCACTCTGGTCATTTTGACTCGGTGTTTCTGGGGCTAGCCCTGAAAAGTTGGTACTAGCCCTGATCCCTAGTTGCACCAGCTAGCCTTGGGCTATGGTTGGAGTCTTTCTACTTCATGTGCAAGTTTGAACACATTCTTAGCCCTGGCCTAAAATCTCCCTTAGCCCAGGGCTGAGGCTCTTAACCCTGGGCTAAGGTGCAGTGTGAATAAGCCTATAACAAATATTCTTAGTTGACAGCATTATGAAACATTCAGGATAATATATTACAATCCTTCCAATAGTGAAGCTACTTCTTTTGAAACTGGGGTCTTGTGGATCTCCAATAACAACTTATCAAACAGAAAAGCATTATATATTTGCAAAACAGTAATTTGATATTTCTATCAAACACAATGTCAGTGTTACCAGAATAAACACAACTTTCTACGAAACAAGGTCTCCAATGAGGTCCATTTAGTCAGAATGGACCAAGCAAGGAGATCAGATTCATGGTGGTGGAGCAGCTCACTTCATAAAATGAACTCCTCACCTCCACACCTCCTCACCTCCACACCTCCTCACCTCCACACCTCCTCACCTCCACACCTCCTCACCTCCTCACCTCCACACCTACACACCTCCACCTCGACAACGAAGATGAGGTGGGGAACAAAGGGAGGAGAAAGGAAGGAAAGAACAATTATCGTCTTTGCTGTTTTAAGTCTCTCTCCTTACACATAGTGTGTGTGTGTGTGTGTGTGTGTGTGTGTGTATGATAACTCAGCATAGTCCTTCCTGAGGTCAACTGTAAAATGTAGAGAAGATGAGACAGAACATCATGAACATGTCAACCAGTAGATGTAGTCTGTTTAGTCATTGGTTTGGGTGTGATCTGGTTTAGAGACACTTAAACACTACTGAACCTGCAGTTGGTCGACTTGACCAATGGTGTCATTTGTCAACTCTAATTGCTATCAGAGTATAAGTGTATTATGTACATTTTCTGTGGATGGGTACATTTTTTGTGGATGGGTAAATTTTCTGTGCATGTGCGAGCGTGCGTGTGTGTGTGTGCACGTGGGAGGGAGGTTATACAGCGGCAAGGAAAATTATGGGAATCTTTGAAGATTACTCAGATATTTAAATCTCCCTTAAAGTCACAATAACACGAAAACATCTTTTTTTCAACATGCCGGGTAAATAGTCACAGTTCAGGGTTGAAGCAGAATGTTGTGACTCAACTGTTATGACCAAATGATGCGCAAATCAAGTAATAACAAAGTAACAAAGGGCTCACATTTTTAAATATATGTATGTACAGTATGTATTAATGCACACAAATAGATGCTACTCACTTGTCTCCTTTCTGAGGTCATCTGTAATGTATATAAACAAGGGAAAACAGTGAGTTCATCATGAACATGAACATTGTGTGATTTAGTAGAACATACACTGATGGGCCAAAACATTATGACCACCTGCCTGGTAGTTAGATGTTTATTTGCACAATGAAATTACTGTGACAAGGCACCTGACAACTAGGAAGTGAGATTTAAGAATAATATATGAGCAAAAATATAGCAAAAATAAATAAATAAAGCTATAATATACAGTACATAAAACAGTATAATTAGCAGCAGTTTAAAAGAGTACTGTAAACTAGCAGCAATATTGGTTGTAGTATTGTATATCATATATATGGCAAGTATGGAAACAATATACGCAACAATGTAAACTAGCATGTATTCTTGGAATAGTAGGATTGGGAGTATGAACAGTACAGTAGAAGTATTGAATACTATAGATACATATGAGTGTAATGTGCTTATGAATGGAACATGCAAAGGAATATTCTAATACCCATTAAATGTACCTGAAAGGACATCAGAGCATCTGGAATATACCTGCGTGGTCTTTATGATCATGGCTCAGTGTTACTGGTTGAGGAGTCTAATGGCCTGAGGGATAAAACTGTATTTGAGTCTGGAAGTGTCCCGATGCTCCAGTAGTATCTACCTGACGGCAGCAGTGTGAACAAACCATGGCCTGGGTGGCAGTGATCTTTGACGATGTTCTGGTAACGTCTACCTGACAGCAGCAGTGTGAACAGACCATGGCCTGGGTGGCAGTGATCTTTGATGATGTTCTGGTAACGTCTACCTGACAGCAGCAGTGTGAACAGACCATGGCCTGGGTGGCTGTAGTCTTTGATGATGTTCTGGTAGGGTCTACCTGACGGCAGTAATGTGAACAGACCATGGCCTGGGTGGCTGTGATCTTTGATGATGTTCTGGTAGTATCTACCTGACGGCAGCAGTGTGAACAGACCATGGCCTGGGTGGCTGTGATCTTTGATTATGTTCTGTGCTTTCCTCAGGCATCATGTCTGGTAGAAGCCTTGCATGGAGGGGAGACGGTGCTGTGGAGAGATTCCCTCCAACTCAGGACTTTGTGAATTCAAAAGTAGTGGTTAATGACATCATAAAGCTGTGCTGGTCAACAGAGCAACCGATCTCATGATGTCGTTAAGGTCTACTATGTAACTGGAGGCACCGCTGAGTCTGGACAAGGACAGCTGCTTGGATGGCTGCCCAGGAGGGATTGGACTGATTTATACAAACAGTGGCCACAAATGCATGATTGCTTGTAGTTTATCAGTTTGTGTGATTCAGGTCACCTGATCCTGTGGCAGGGCACCAAGTACGCCTCTCCAATTTTAACAAACTATGTTTTAAAAAGAGGAGTTTTTTAATTCAATGAACGCATGCATGCTAGCACAATGTACAGTAAATAAAATGCCATCTAGCAAGGGAACGGTTCTTCATGTGTTACGCAGAGGACCGTGTGTGTGTGTGTGTGTGTGTGTGTGTGTGTGTGTGTGAGAGAAAGAGAGCTCCTCTATAACGTGAAAATAGAAAGGGACAGGAGTTTGTCTGGGAGTGTGAGGGCAGAGGAAGTTTCTGTTTGTCAATTAGGAAAGGAAAGATGTATTGTTTTGTAAAATAAATGAACAGAGGAAAATAATTTGTAACAGGGCTCCTTGTTAAACAAAATAAAATCATGATTCAAGAATGTGACTTATGCTTTTGCTTTTTTTGGTCTCACTATATTTCTGCTTATATATTCTTCTTCTTGACTCTCACTGGTTAAGAACCAGCCCCATATGCAGCAGAGTGTGATGCACTGTGTGTTGTGACACATTGCTCCTATAACCTTTATGTACTTTTATGTGACCAGAGTAATTATTATACCACAGTAAACCTTCTGATGGCTCAGACCAGATGAGATAACCTTTTTTTCCCCTTGTGCATTGATGAGCCTTGGGTGCTCAACAGCCCTGTCACCAGTTAGTGGTTGGTCGCTCCTTGGACCACTGTTGGTAGGGACTCACCACCTGATCCTGCATCCAACATGTTGACTACGAGATCTGATTGTTCACCTACCATCTAATCTACCCAGACATTAACATGGGCCCTTGTTAGGAGATGATCAACAATATTCACTTTGCCTGTGAGTGGTCATGATGTTTTGGCTCATCAGTGTATATTTTATCACTACTTACCTTTCCCTTTCCTGAGGTATGCTGTAATGTACAGAGTAGAAGACAGCAGTGAGAATTATATAAACATGTCAATCCAGTAGATGTGGTCTGTTCAGTAAATCCTAAGTAATGTGTAGTATATGTATTCTGGGTTAACAACATTGAAAAAAGACTTAAACCCTCTCGGTTGAGTTGACCATTTATGTGTGTATAATTTGTGTACTCAATGTAATTTGAGGACATTTTGTTCAGTCCTCACATACACAGTACTATTTTCAAGGCATTAGATTAAGATTTGGGTTTGAAAGTTTTAGGTTTAGAATTAGGCTTACAATTAGGGTAAGGAGTAAATTAACAAATTAAGGGCCGGTTTCACGGACACAGATTAAGCCTAATTCTGGAATAACATATTCAAAGTCAATGAATGTCATATAAAATAATATGGATCAAGCCTTTTGTACATTTCTATTGGTTAGACTGGCCCATGCAATGCAATAAGCCCGCTTTGCGTGAATTTTGAGGAAGTTGGGGGCAGAGTGTCAGAATGATCTATAAAATATTCTTTATATAAAGAATTGACAGCAGCAAAAATGAAAATTTTAACAAGCATTCTGAACACGTGTTTGGTTGTTCATTAATGCTGTTTAGCTACCTTAATTAATGGACATTAACTGCCTTATTATCGCTAAATTCATACTCCGTACAAAAATAAAGTCAGCTTAGAGTTTTCTGCTTTTAAAACAATGGTGGTGTTAGAACTCAGCCATTTTGTATAGAGGTTGTCATGGGGGAGAGAAGATCCTTTAGTAATTGCAGCATTACATAGTCTTATTCATGAGGTTATGTACCTGGTCTTCCTTACACAACCTCAATGTTATCTCATTCAGTCTCTTCTCACTGTAATGTTGGTTACAAACTGATATATACAATGAGGGGCGTGTTTACCTAGCAAAGCTAAGACAGTAACCCCCATGCCAAATGGTCAATGTAAACGTTCCTGTGGTTATCAGAGCGCAACCTACAGAGAGAGATAAACTAAACAGAGATGTTTCTGTTGTTCTCATTATCTAGTCACATTCACTTCCAATGGTTGTAATTGTTAATGCTCAGATTCCACAGTTGTTTACAACAAGCATCTCTGTCCAGACTCATTCCTTCTGTTAAGCATTCTTACAAAGTGTTTAAAAGTTTTCAAGGAATTTCTTTAACAATATAGCTCCCGTTTTCGGTATTTGTGACCAGTCTGGAAATGATGTAATCTAAGTAAAATTTCCAGTCATTTTGAAGATCTGAATTAATTATTATACAAACGTGAGACTTGATCTTAACAAGGAGTTGTTATAAAAGATAATATGGCGTATGACTACTTTCCAATTCATTTTGGTCTACCCTTTTTGGAGGCATGCAACCACAAATTGAAAATCTTTGGGCTATAGCATTAAAACAAATGACTAAGATGAGAATTCCCATTTCCCTTTTAACGAAAAGGGCTAAGAACTGGAGAAATACTAAAGAAAAGTTAGTTATGTGTGCTGACCCCCCACCACCCCCATCTGTCCCTGTCCTTGTGTCACGCCCCCGACCCCACGATCACGCAGAGGCGGGTCCTCGCGTCACTGAGCCCTGTCATTCACTGAGCCCCGTCACTGAGTCACACACCTATATAACCACAGAGCCCTGTCATTCCTTCCCTGCCAGATCATGGTTGGACTTCACATGCGCTTCACAGCTATTTCCGAGTCTTCGTTACGTTTGGATCTCCCGTGTACCGACTTGTTGCCTGTCCCCGACTACTCTGCCTGTTCCCCGCCTGTACTTCTGCTGTCAGCCAGTGTTTCGACCTTCCGCCCGTCCCTGACTACTCTGCCTGTTACCTACCTGTGCTTCTGCCGGCTGCCTGTCCCCGACTACTCTGCTTTTTACCAACCTGTGCTTCTGCCGGCTGCCTGTCCCCGACTACTCTGCCTGTGTCCGGTCAGTACCTCTGCTGCCTGTTTCAGTGTCGATCCCCTGTCGGATTCCGGTCACCCTACCTGACTTTTCCCCTTTGCCCTTCCTATCCGCATTTGGGTCCCAACTCACGTCCATGACACCTTGTCCATCTGGTCATGCTTCTAATCTGGATTAGGTTTAAATAGACTCTGGTCATAGCCCACATGCATTGATTAAGAATTACAATTTGGACTCTCAATATGTTCACCCGGCACAGCCAGAAGAGGACAGGTCACCCCTCAGAGCCTGGTTCCTCTCTAGGTTTCTTCCTAAATGTAGGCATTCTTTCGGCATTTTTACTAGCCACTGAAGTTCAACACTACTGTTGTTTGCTCCCTGGGGCTTAAGGCCGGGTGTTTTGTGAAAGCACTTTTGATTGATTGATTGATGTAGCAGCACAAATAAAACATTTAATGGCAAAAACAAATCCCAAACAAATTGGACTATTTTTGTTGACTTTGGACCATGTTGGGAGAGTTACCTATAAAATTAATTTAATATCCATATAATGATGGCAGCAAAAACAAACATTTTAAACCAACACAAACGGAGCACAAATAATTGAGCAAATTTTGCCTTAGTTTTGCATTTGGTGGGGACCCACTTCACGCAGGTTAAATAACCTAGCTATGAATAACATTCCAGCAACATCTATTAATGCATTGCATGGGCCAGTCTAATACACTACCAAAAGATCTTAGAGGTGCTGCAAACGTAGAAATGTTATTATTGATACGTTTAATAACAAAAGTTAATAACACTTTTCCAGTTTTTATTCGGTTTTTATTCTTTTTATATTTTCTTATTATTATGATGTTTTTTGATGTTTTCATTTCTTTTCATGTTATTTCTTTTTATGTTACATATTTGTTCTTTGTAAAGCACATTGAATTGCTTCGATGTATGAATTGTTCTATATAAATAAACTTGCTTGCAACAATATTCGTCACAGTTTTTTGCTACAATTAAAAGCGCTCTGAACACACGTTTGATGTGTCATTCTGAACACGTGCTTGGTGGTATACTTTATGGATGTAAAAAGCACATGAAAAACAGCCATAACAAGCATTTTCTATGCCAGTAAATGCACTCTAGACATTTTTAGTGACAATTTACACATATTCAACGCCTGTTTAGAGGAAAAAACGGCAAATTACCGCTTGTTAATGAAACTCGAACCTTAGTTTTCAACAGTCTAAAAGCAAAATGCCCGTTTAGACAAAGACAATGAGAACCCTTTGGCGTTCCATAGAAAACTGGCCATAACAAGTGTTTCCTATGCCAGTAAATGCACTAGGCCTATAGACATGTTTTGAGGAAAAACAGGAGATAATACAGCTTGTAGAATGACACCCGTTCAAAGTAAGAAGATATGAACCATTTGGCCTTCCATAGCATGCATATAGACGCATACATGGTCGCATACTAAATCTTATTAAAATCTTATTAAAATTAAATGGTCGTTTCTAAATCTTATTAAAGTCCCTTTTCACCTGCCATAGTACACATGTCTTTGTGCTTGCATGTGTGGTATTTGAATAGGTGTATGTGTACTCACCCTCCCTCCATAGGTAATCTGTAATGTGTAGAGTATAGATGGAAGACAGTGAGAACATTATCACCATGATATAGTAAAATATATGAATACAACCCCATTTCCAAATAAGTTGTGAAGCTGGGTAAAATGTAAAGAACACAGAATGCAATGATGTGCATATCATTGAAACCCTACATTCAATAAAATCATTCAAAGATTACATACCAAATGTTGAAAATATATATGCCCACTTTGAATTTCATGCCAGCAACACGTTTCAAAATAGCTGGGACAAGGGCAATAAAAACAAAAAAGGTTGTAATGCAAAAAAAAACTGGCGGAATATCTCACAACTAATTAGGTTGTTTGGCAACAGGTCAGTAACATGATTGGTATTACAAGAGCATCCCAGAGAGGATGAGTCTTTCAAAATAAAGACTGGGAGGGGTTCACCACACTGTGAAAGACTGCACAGGCTAATAGTGCAACACTTGAAGAATAACGTTTCTCAACATAAAATTGCAAAGAGTTAGGGGATCTCATCATCTGCAGTAAATAATATGAAAAGATTCAGAGATTACGGACAAATCTCTGTACTCAAGGGACAAAACCAAAAACCAATATTGGATCTTTAGGCCCTCAAGTGGCACTGAATTAAAAACAGACACAATTCTTTGGATGAAATGACTGCATGGGCTCAGGAACACTTCCAAAATACATTGTCTGTGAAAACATTATGTCACTGCATCCACAAATGCAAGTTAAACTCTACCATGCAAAGAAGAAACCATGTATAAATAAGATCCAGAAATGCTCCCACCTTCTCTGGGCCCCAGCTAATTTAATTTGGACTGAGGTAGAGTGGAAAACTGTCCTGGTGTTCCGCTGAAACAAAATGTGAAATTCTTTCTGGGAATCATGGCACAAAACCGCAGAGCGCATCATAAGGTCTGACCTGCCATCCCTGCAGGATTTCTACACAGAGAGGTGGAGGAGGTGGAGCAAACAAATCATTACAGATCCCAGTCACCCATGTTATGGACTGTTTAGCATGTAATTGCAAATGACAAATAAACCTTTATGAACCTTTTGAACCTCTGAGGCCTGTGTCCTGTCCCACCTATACCAAATTCTTCTCAACTCTTCTCCCTATACACCAACAGCTACACCTTGAGTCACCACTTTGTCAAGCTCCTGAAGTTTGCAGATGACACCACCCACATCTGACTATATTCTGATAGAGATGAGTCGCCTACAGTTGGCAGATTGACCATCTCGTGTCTTGCGAAGTCAGAACAACTTGGAGCTCAACGCCCTAAAGACTGGGGAGATGATAGTGTACTTAAAGGGAAGCCCAGCTGCCCTCCTCCCATCGCCCATGGTGGCTTCCCAGTCAACTATGTGGAGTCCTTTGGCTTTTTTGGTTCCACCATCGCCCAGGACCTTAAGTGGGAACTGAACGTCACCTCTCTTACAAAGCAGCTGATAAAGGCCAACCTGCCACAGACCATGATGGTGCATTTCTGCCATCATAGAGTCCATCCTGACCTCCTCCATTACCGTCTGGTACGCTGAAGCCACTGCCAAAGACAAGTGCAGGCAGCAACGCATTATCCGCTCTGCTGAGAGGGTGATTGGCTGCAATCTTCCTTAGCTACGCAACACGTCCTACACACCCTCCAGGACGTGGGGCTGATCCCTCTCACCCTGGAAATGGACTATTCAGAACTCTACCCTCTGGCAAAAGTTGAAGTCTATCAGGCCTTGTTGCAGACAATCAAGGTGACACAAATATAATAAAATGGCAATTGAAGGTAAACACTGTGGTTTTAAAATTGCAATTCGTTTATGTGTATAAATAATTAAAACAAACTAATGGAACTTTATAAGAAATGAAAAGCATGTACAAAGATATCCAAAGCCTTGCAAATGCCAGTCAGTACTGTTCAATCACTTATTAAGAAGTGGAAAATTCCAAGCCAAGGTCAGGTAGACCAAGAAAGATTTCAGCCAAAACTTACAGAAGAATAGTTTGGGAAACAAAGAAAAACCCAAAGGTAACCTCAGGAGAAATACAGGCTGCCCCTGGAAAAAGACGGTGTGGGGGTTGTTTCAAGGGGCAAAATACGACAATACTAAAACAAAAATGCGACAATACGACAATACTAGAAAAAAAAATTAGCAAATTCCACAAAAATGCCAGTTAACAATATGCCCAACAAACATTAACTTCTGGCACACTGTAATTTGGAGTGAAGAGACCAAAATGGAGCTTTATGGTCACAACCATAAGCGCTATGTTTGGAGAGGGGTCAGTGAGGCCTATAGTGAACAGAATACCATCCCCGCTGTGAAGCATGGTGGTGGCACACTGATGTTTTGGGGATGTGTGAGCTCTAAAGGCACAGGGACTCTTGTGAAGATCAATGGTAAAATAAATGCTGCACGTTATCAGAAAATACTGGCAGACAATTTACATTCTTCTGCACGAAAGCTGTGCGTGGGACACTTATATTTTTAGCAAAACATTACTTACAGCTGAAAAGGTTGAAGGTGCTGGAGTGAACATCACCGTCTCCTGACCTTAAAATCCTCAAGCCACTCTGGGTAGATCTCAAACGTACGGTTCATGCAAGACGACCAAAGACCTTGCATGACCTGGAGGCATTTTACCAAGACAAATGGGCATAGCTGCAATGCCACTTGCAAGAATTTGGGATCTCATAGACAACTAATACAAACGACGGCACGCCGTCATTGATGCTAAAGAAGGCAATACACACTATTAAGAACTAAGGGTTTTCAGACTTTTGAACAGGTGTCAGTTCATTTTGAGTAAATCTGTTTTAACGTATAGTTGAAAATGAATTCCATAGGAAATAAAAGACATGTAATTTGCCTGCTCACTCATCTTTTCTTTACAAATGATACATATATTATCCATTCTCCAAGGGAATGCAAACTTTTGAGCACAACTGTACACACCACTGTCAACTGGACAAATCTTGCACATATTTTTTGAAGATTTATTTATTTATTAATGCTCAGTCTGATATAGTACGATGTAGTAATATATAGTGGAAATAAAGTCTAAACACCACTGTAAAAATGCCATATTTTTATAATGTTAAAGAATGATATATAAATCATATTTTTCCACTTTTATTGTGACCTATAATGTAAACATTTCGATTGAAAAACAAACTGAAATCTTCAAGTGGGAAAAATTGAAAATAAAAACCTAACAATAATCTGGATGTATAAGTTTGCACGGCCTCTTATAACTGGTGCTGTGGCTGTGTTCAGAATTAACCAATCACATTCAAACTCATGTAAAATAGAAGTCACTACACACCTGCCATCATTTAAAGTGATTCTGCTGATTCACAAATAAAGTTCAGCTGTTCTAGTAGGAATTTCCTGACATTTTCTTGAATCTCAGAGCAAAAGCCACAGACCGCAGAGAGCTTCCAAAACATCAGAGGGACCTCATTGTTAAAATATATCAGTCAGGAGAAGGGTACAAAATGATTGCCAAATTATTATACATACCATGGAACACAGTGAAGACAGTCATCATCAGGTGGAGAGAATGTGACACAACAAAGACATTACCAAGAACTGGACGTGCCTTGAAAATGTATGAAAAGAAAAGACAGGAAGCCTTTTCTTACAAATAACAACATCCAAGCCCAGCTGAAGTTTTCAAAAACAAACATCAAGTCTCCCAAAAGCATGTGGGAAAACGTGTTATGATCTGATTAAACTTTTTGGTCAAAGTTCCAAAAGGTATGTTTATTGCAAAAAAAACACTGCACATCACCCAAGGAACACCATACCAACACTGAACCATGGTAGTGGCAGCATCATGCTTTGGAGCTGTTTTCTTTCACCTGGAACCCAGGGCCTTAATCAGGGTGGAGGGAACAGGGATGCCGACAGGCACAAAATTCAACATTTAGGACCCAAACCACAGACCCCAAAAATGTATGAATAGCAATGATGTAACTTTTTATAAAACTGGTCATAAACATTTCTTTTTTAATGTTTTAGCAAGGTTGTACTAAATACCAAGATTGACTGACTAATGAGTAACTATATTTAAGCAAACCAAATGGGCCCCCCGAGACCTGGGCCTCAGCGTCACTGGGAGGGAATTATGAACAGTTCCAAGTACCAGGCAATTTTTGCCCTAAACCTGGCGTCCGTTAGAAAGATGAAGAGGAAGTTCACCTTTCGGTAAACCTGGCGTCCGTTAGAAAGATGAAGAGGAAGTTCACCTTTCGGCACGACAACGACCCAAAGCACACATCCAAATCCACAAAAGCATAGCTTCACCATAAGAAGATAAATGTTTTTGGATTTGGAGATGTCCTTGCAATCAAAAACATTTGGATTGCTTTGCAAAGAAGAGTGGGCAAATGTTGCCACGTCAAGATGTGCCATGCTAGTAGACTCTTACCCAAAAGGATTTTCAACAAAGTATTAGTTTAAGGGTTTGCACACTTTAGCAACCAGCTTACTGTGAGTTTCCTTCTTTCTTATTCCCCTTTAAAGATTTGTTTTTTTTTCAATTGAATTGTTCACATTATAGGTCACCTTTAAGGTGTATATAGGTCTGATGTCATTTATCTTTGTCTCTCTTTTACATCACAAAAACCTGGTGTTCAACAGGGGTGTGTAGACTTTTTAAATCCACTGTATGTACAGTGGGGCAAAAAAGATTTAGTCAGCCACCAATTGTGCAAGTTCTCCCACTTAAAAAGAGGAGAGGTCTGTAATTGTCAGCATAGGCACAATTCAATTATGAGAGACAAAATGAGAAAAAAAAATCCAGAAAATCACATTGTAGGATTTTTAATGCATTTATTGGTAAATTATTGTGGAAAATAAGTATTTGGTCAATAAGAGAAGTTAATCTCAATACTTTATCATATACTCTTTGTTGGCAATGACAGAGGTCAAACATTTTCTGTAAGTCTTCACAAGCTTTTGTTAGCTTCCTGTTCTGATGATGTTCAAGAACAAAGTTATGCAACCAAAGTCAGGGGAGAGCGATCTTTATTCAGCATAAGACATTGATGTTCCTTTGTGCTTCTCCAAAGAATACAGGAAGTTCCACAGTACTTATTATACAAGGGAGGCGGCCTAGGGTCAAACCCAGCCAAATACCCTCCAATAAGAAAGGCCTA
>JACXGJ010013996.1:0-15638 GCA_016801105.1 Esox niger | reverse complement strand
TACTAATGACATACACTAGACATACACTACTAATGACATACACTACTAATGACATACACTAGACACACACTACTAATGACATACACTAGACATACACTACTAATGACATACACTAGACATACACTACTAATGACATACACTAGACACACACTACTAATGACATACACTAGACATACACTACTAATGACATACACTAGAAATACACTACTAATGACATACACTAGACATACACTACTAATGACATACACTACTAATGACATACACTAGACATACACTACTAATGACATACACTAGAAATACACTACTAATGACATACACTAGACATACACTACTAATGACATACACTACTAATGACATACACTAGACATACACTACTAATGACATACACTGGACATACACTACTAATGACATACACTAGACATACACTACTAATGGCATACATTAGACATACACTACTAATGACTTACACTAGTAGTGGCATGCATTTTCATACTGGCCTGGTGGGAATCAAACCAACAACCCTTGTGTTGAAGCACCATGCTCTACCAACTAAGTTATATTAATTACCCCCTCTATCTTTTTGTTTTATCATTCTGTCTTCTATCTTTTTGTTTTATCATTCTGTCTTCTATCTTTTTTAAAGCCCCACAAATGCAGGTGTCACATGACTCCAGTACGCTGTTGGGCAACATTTGAACGTTAGAATGTTGTTCTGTTGCTGTTGGCTGATTAGATATCCGAGAAAAGGATGACTAGAGATCACAGTGTTGTGTTTACTCATCTCCTAGGACATTACGGCAGCCTGATAAATGTTTTCTACAGCCGGCATCGACCCCAGTCCTGAGTTTATTACAGGTGGGCTGTCAGAAAAAAACCCACTCTCTGTGAGTGAGGATTGACAACCTCCGCTGTCCTTCAGTCTTCATTGTTCCTCATAGAAGGACATATCAAAACGTCAACACTTTTCACTAGGCACTGAGGATGGAAGAAAGCGTTCATTGTGCAAGGAATAGCCACATTTCTCAATGAATGTGTTATTTTAAATTAGTCGGATGCACATGACTCAATTATTTGAATGTGGCCCTTTAAGTATTACCTTGGACACCTTTTAATGAACCAGAATGTCTGTTTCTGTTCCTCATTGTAAAGTTCAACATTGTAAAGGTCAGCCCTGTAAAGGTCATCTCATGTCTCATGCTGTTTGACCAAACCCACGCTTTCCACAAAAAATGAAAAATGCTTGCAAGTAGGAAAAAGACAACAGTGTTTTAGAAATGTCCAGGTCGATTTGTCATCCCGGGCTAGTCTAGCCTAGTCCGTGGTGTTCTATTAGCCTGCAGTAGGACCTGGTCGTTCTCGTTACCCAGAGGCCCTGGTGAACAGCAGACTCTCTGGACTTATTAAGTTGGCCCGTAGATCCGACACAGAACCCGTACTAAAAGGACCCACACAGAACCTGGCATTGCCAATACATACCCTGTCCCTGTATCTTCCCTTATCGCTTTGATCTTTTTTCCTGTTCTTTCTATTCCTTTCCCCACACACACAATAACCATTCTCTCACTAACTCTTTCTTGTTGACTCTAGGGGCTACATGTGTTTCTTTTTAAAGCCACATCAAAAGCACTGATCACCTTCATAAATATGTCACCTGCTAAGACAGTGAAGCGATCCTCAAATGACAGGCCTGCTCATGGCTTTTCTGCACGACGCTAATGTTTTCTGCATCTGTTTAACCACAGGGCCGTATACCAGGCTAGCCGGAGTGTTGTCTGTGGTAGGGTCAAGAAATGAAACAGTTAACTTTTTCATTCTGAGGCCTCTCCAAATATTGTTTTTAAAGAAAGATGGTGATGAACGTCAAAGGTTAGGAGGGTGAGACTCGGAGAGTCGGAAAGGAAATGGCCATGTTTCTCCTCAGGATTTGTGTGCTTGTGTTTCCCTCAGTTTCCCACACTTAAAACCACTGGGACGTTTCCTCGTAGCCTGTAATGCAGTTATATCTCATAGACAGTAATTGTTGTCCTTCTCATTTATTTAGCTTGGCCTCTTTTTACTGTTGTCTTCTTTCCGTCACTATGACTGTGCCAACACCACTGTTACAAAGGGAACGTTTTTCTCAGCAATTAAACTTACCACACTTTTGATTGAATGTCTTGTTTTTCATTTTGATTTAACGCTTTGTTGACTTCTGAGAAAATCTAAATGCTTCCCTGAAAGGGCTAGTTAATTTTGAGCATGAAAAATCCAGACTAGAAAGTAAAGAAAATCCAGATTAGAAAGTAAAGAAAATCCAGCACTAGAAAGAAATCCAGCACTTAGGGACTCTTGTGGGACTTGATCCAGGTTCACATTTATGATTCAGCCTCCTGGTGCAGTAAATTTGGACCTGACTCCTCCTGATCCAGACACCTCCACTTTGTACAGCAACTATTGTCCCGGCCTCTCTTCATATACTAACTCTTGTCCAGACTCCTCCTTTTGGTCAAGACACCTCCTTGTACAGCAGCTCTAGTCCGGGTCCATCCTGGAACAGTAAATACCATCCAGACTTCTCCTGGTCCAGATTTTGGTAGGCCTTTATCTGGAGGGTCCAGTTGATTATCAACAGGTATGTGTAATTATTATAAATGGACATTCGGCCTCTCTACATAAAGTTTACAGAGTAATTTTCTTTACAGATGCAGGAAGTTATTTTCCTACTTTCCTAAAGAAAACAACAACTTGAGTTAATATCCCGGGGGCGACCAGTAACACGTCCTCATCTCATGCAGATATCATCCAGGACCAGAAATATGCAGCCAAATGTGCAATTGCATTTCCAAGCCCTTTTCACCAACTAAAAATAACATCCTCCGGGCAGACTCGTGAAAAGCCTGTAATACCTGAATTCCTCCCGCACAGCCACCTTCCCTTGTTTCCTGTGATGTGATGTAACTCCTACCACATATACTGGAGACTCGGGGGGGGGGGGGCATTGGAACCCGGCGTCCTCCCCGTCGTTCCAGACCACCTCAGATCCCTGACAGCCCCGGGACATGAGCTCTGCCATGGGACTGTCCACTTACCCTTGTAAAGGGAACATTAGTCCTCCCCCTCTCTTTCTCTTGTTGATCCCCCTCCAGTCCCCCCCCCCCGCCCCCCCGTCTTTGTTTAAAAGGCCACGCAGCAAATCATTTCCTGCACCATAATAACTAGGAAATGTCAACAACGGGCATGAATGTGTGCCATGTTTGTCCGCCGGCTGTCTGGATCTTGGTGGGAGAGACGCTGAGGCGAGTGGGCCAAGCCACTCAGCATCACTGTCTCCGGCCAGGTCCACGACCGTTGGGTACCTTTGGCCCCGGGCAGTTGAGACGAATCACGCGGTGCCACCAGGGCCCAGAAGCAGACTCAATGACTGAGTGGTGTCTTCAGAATGGCCTCCCAGTCACCCACGCTGATTATTTTAGGCTTCCTGTGTTCTCTCTCATTGAGAGAGGTATCCATTTCTCTCTGCTTGGAATGAGAACAAAACTGTTGTTGAATGCTTGTTGTCCTAACTCTAGGCTACATGGAGTGCTCCCGGGTAATATGAGAATATGCCAGTATTCTATTCTTGTGCATAGTTTCCGTTTTGTAGCCACGAGACATTCTATAACATGTCATTATATTTAAGACCTTGAAAATAGTACTAAGCAATATTGGGGTTTATTGAGTCTCTGCACTACCCATCTATGAATGGAGATCTCAGTACTGGGCTCTTTCTGTTTTACTGCAGTTACACCATCTCACCTGGAGTTGTTGACTTTACTTGCCTGTTGGTTAGAAGGCAACAGGATAATCCTAATGCTACTTGGGAGTACCGTTTCCATCTTCTCCGGCATGTGCCAGTTGGGGAAGGCGTTGCCACTATTGCAAAGCCCTGAAAACAGTGGGTGCATCATATGAGCTATATGTTCTGTATGGTTTTACAACATAGTGCATTTGTGTTGGTGTTATTTTAAATGTTTATGTGTTAGTCATTCAGCAGACTCTATTTCCCAGGACAACTTACAGTTTGAGGTCTTAGTGTAAGTTTAGTTCTTAGTAAATCAGATTTTGTATACATTTCTTTTATTTTAGATTCTTAGTTATGTTTAAATCACCCTACCTTGTGGTCATTCCTTGGATTGGAGCCTTGCAGAAAAAGAAGCACAAAAAATGCTGAATTAACGTTTTGTTTGCATTTTGCCTTTTCAGATCTCAGGAAAACATTTGACCAGGAGCCACTGGGGAAGGAGGTGTCCCTTGAACAGGAAGTGCTTCTACAGTGCCGCCCACCAGAGGGCATACCAGCTGCTGAGGTATTTATCAACTTCCTGTTTCCATCCTTACATTAGGTCAAGATCAGCATGGTCCACTGATAAACATCTACTTAATTATTTACAATTATGAGACTTCAGAAATGGTGGTCCTTAGAAGGTTTTGACTGTTATTTGTTTGTCCAGTGGTAAAGCCAGGAACCTCTGATATGGAATGGTACCTAGCATTGGAAGAACAGATGCTGGACAACATGATTTAAATCCATAGACATGTTTTAAATCCATTTTCTCTTGGATTTATTTTATTTTATCCGTGTGTCCAGTGTGTTCTACAGTAACCTTGGCCATGTGCTTTACTTTTCCAAGTTGGAGTTATTAACAGCAGAGCTGGACCTATAAATGGAAAATGATTGACACAGACCTCATCGACCTCTTATTTACAGCAATACTGACCACTTTTTGCAACCGTTTTTATGCTCCGTGAAACAGTTTACCAGTTATGTTTGCTAAAATCATCCGCAATAGTTGCTCATGCAATAATTTAGTGTTACTTTGATTCACACTAATGCTGTGAACATATTTATTGCTGTTGCATCAATTCAGGCAATTTATCCTGATATGGATTTTTCTTTCAATATCACCCAGCTCTGAAAAACAGAAAAACACTCCTTTTATCACGCATAAATAGTTGACCACCGCATTTTCTTAGGCTTTGGTTTTCTATAATTGGAATTTGAATCGGGTTATACTTCAAAAGACTGACAGCCCCCTGCTGGGGTGAAGGACACATGGAGCTCTTCGAACATGGCAGAGACAGACTGAGAGAGAGGGAGGGACTGACAGACAGACCGAGAGATAGAGACCGACAGACCGAGAGAGAGGGAGGGACTGATAGACAGACAGAACAAGAGATAGAGACAGACAGCCCGAGAGAGAGGGACTGACAGACAAACAGATAAAGACATAGAGACAGACAGACTGAGAGAGAGGGAGAGACTAACAGACAGACCGAGAGATAGAGACCGACAGACCGAGAGAGAGGGAGGGACTGATAGACAGACAGAACAAGATATAGAGACAGACAGCCCGAGAGAGAGGGACTGACAGACAAACAGATAAAGACATAGAGACAGACAGACTGAGAGAGAGGGAGAGACTGACAGACAGACCTACAGATAGAGACCGACAGACCGAGAGAGGGGGAGGGACTGACAGACAGACAGAACAAGAGATAGAGACAGACAGCCCTAGAGAGAGGGACTGACAGACAAACAGATAAAGAGATAGAGACAGACAGACTGAGAGAGAGGGAGAGACTAACAGACAGACCGAGAGATAGAGACCGACAGACCGAGAGAGAGGGAGGGACTGAGAGACAGACAGACCGAGAGATAGAGACCGACAGACCGAGAGAGAGGGAGGGACTGATAGACAGACAGAACAAGAGATAGAGACAGACAGACTGAGAGAGAGGGAGGGACTGACAGACAGACAGACAGACCAAGAGATAGAGACTAACAGACCGTGAGAGACAAACAGACCGAGAGGGAGAGAGGGACAGATAGACAGACCAAGAGAGACAAACAGCTGAGAGAGACAAACAGACTGAGACAGAGGGAGGGACTGACAGACAGACAGACAGACCGAGTGAGATAGAGACAGACTGAGAGGGGGTGACAGAGTGTTGGGAGAATAGGGGCGAAAAATATAATAAACAAGACAGAGTTTAGAGTAATCTGACACATGGCTCTATACTGAAATGGTCTCTCTTGTTTCTCTCTTTGTTTCTCTATGTCACTCTTCCTTTTTTCCATCTTTTTCCCTCTATCTCTCCCTCTCCATCTCAATTCTATGTTATATTTGAAGAGGGCTATTGGCATGTGAGACATTTGATATATTGGATTTGTTTACTACGTTTGTGTTCCACTTGTTGGTTTTTTTCTCGTGGCATCGGGTCACATCTTGCTGCTGTGAGTGCACATCGCATTATTTTGCCAAACAGATGGATACAGGAGTTTGATTTGGTTTCTAATTATTTTTGTGGTTTCATGATCTTAGGGCAATATGTGTCTCTATTGTGGTCCTACATTTGTCAAGGTCCATCTTGTTCTGTGTGCCTCTCGGAAGCAAGGTCAGCCTAAAGAGTAGCAGCCTGTCAAAAGCACGTAGTCATATACAGTGGATCTAAAAAGTCTACACACCCCTGTTAAAATGCCAGGTTTTATTGATGTAAAAGAAGCCGACAAAGGTAAATCATGTCAGAAGTTTTTCCACTTTTAATGTGACCTATAATGTGAACAATTCAATTGAAAACAAACTTAAATGTTTGAGGGGGAAAAATTAAAAATGAAAACCTTTCAATAACCGGATTGCATAAGTGTGCACACACCCTCTTATAACTGGGGATGTGGCTGTTTTCAGAATTAACCAATCACATTCAAACTCTTGTTAAATAGAGGTCATTACACACCTGCCATCATTTGAATAAGCATAAAAGCCTTTTCTTACAAAGAAAACTTCCAAGCCTGGCTGAAGTTTGCCAAAACAAACATCAAGTCTCCCAAAAGCATGTGGGAAAATGTGTTATGGTCTTATGAAACCAAGGTTGAACTTTTTGGCCACAATTCCGAAAGGTATGTTTGGCGCAAAAACAACACTGCACATCACCCAAAGAACACCATACCCACAGTGAAGCATGGTGGTGTCAGCATCATGCTTTGGGGCTGTTTTTCTTCAGCTGGATCCGAGGCCTTACTCAGGGTGGAGGGAATTGTGAACAATTCCAAATACCAGGCAATTTGGGCAAGTTCACCTTTCAGCATGACAATGACCCAGCACACATCCAAATCCCCAAAAACATGGCTTCAGCAGAAGAAGATGAATGTTTTGGAATGGCCCAGCCAGAGCCCAGACCTGAATCCAATTGACCATCTGTAGGGTGCACAGGAAATGTCCTTACAATCTGACAGATTTTGAGTGCTTCTGCAAAGAATAGTGGTCAAATATTGCCATGTCATGATGTGCCATGCTAATAGACTTCTAAGTATTTGTTTAATGGTGTGCACACTTACGCAACCAGGTTATTGTGAGTTTTATATGGTTGCCGAAGTTCACTGGTGAAACCCTATTGTGCTCCTCAAAGATTTCAGTTTGTTTTTCAATTGATTTGTTCACATTATAGGTCACATTAGAAGTGGAAAAAGTTCTGACATGATTTATCTTTGTCTCATTCTTTTCACAAAAACCTGGCATTTTAACAGGGGTGTGTAGACTTTTGTACTATGTCAAGGGATCTGTGTACACAATCAGTTACTTCAGTTATAAAGAAAACAGCGTTTTTTCCTTGAGTGATGACATAGGGAGGCAGTTTAAGTCCCACTCTTAAATATTTCTCTCAAAACATTGGCAAAGGCACTAGAAAAGTCCGTATCCCCCGGCTTCACCCTTCTGGACTCATAAATAAAATTGTCTACAGCTTGCGGATCATCTGGTGCTTCTTTCTCCATCCAGAGGGGCCTTCAGCAGTATCTCGATATTCTGCATGAATTCTGTCAGACCTGGGCTTTGGCAGTGAATTTCAGTCGAATAAAAATTATGATTTTCCCAAAAAGGTCCCAATGATAGGACCACAAACATGAATTCCACCCAGATAACTTTATCCTGGAGCAAACACATACACACACCAACCTCAGCCTACCCATCTACACTACTGGTAGAGGCGCATCTCTCCCGCTCTCTCTCCCGCTCTTGCCGTCTATTTCTCTTTTTATCTCTACCTCAATCTCAGTATTCGTCTTGTTTTCTACTCTCTTTCTCGCTATATTTTCTTTTCTATTTCCGCTTTTCAAGGATTCTGGCTGGCTTTATGAGACTCTTTTTGGTACAGCCAAGCGAGTTTTAGGATATCGTTAAACCGCACCACCTGCAGGTGATATCAAGCCAATACATCGGTCGATTGGTTCGTTCAGTTTAACAGGGAGGTTTCAAGTAGTCTGGTCTCTGAAATAGTTTCCTTGACAAGACAAATCTCCTCTCTAATGCCTTTAGACTCTAGGTGACCCCATGGCCCAGCCCCCCACACACATTTTGACATTGGGTGTTTTTTATTCATTTTTGCTGTAATAATGTCATCACAACCCACAAAATGGATTGCTGGCACTGCCCATGTAACCGGAAGTAGCAGGTGTTAAGGAAACGCCTGGAACTGGATATATTGTCTTAAGAAAGAGGAAGAAAGGTTTGGGGTAGCAGAGGAGAGGTTACAATAGAACATCACCTTGTTGATGCCCAAAAGCAGAAGTCATGTCACAGTCTCTTCCCTCCCATAAAGACATTATGTTAAGTAATAAATAGACTTTATGTTAAGTGAAAAAATATATAAAAATGTATTTATATATACATATACAGTGGGGAGAACAAGTATTTGATACACTTCAACTGTGAGAGACGGAATCAAAAATCCAGAAAATCGCATTGTATGATTTTTAAATAATTAATTTGCATTTTATTGCATGACATAAGTATTTGATCACCTACCAACCAGTAAGAATTCCGGTTCTCACAGACCTGTTGGTTTTTCTTTAAGAAGCCCTTCTGTTCTCCACTCATTACCTGTATTAACCTTTATTAACTAAACGCGAGGAGAGCCAAGCACTGGGACCTACATCTAAACACAAGGAGAGCCAAGCACTGGGACACTTCAACCAACGTAGCTTTCATTTGATAATAAGACTATAAGTGATGGTTTGATCGGCATACACAGCCAACCAATCATCTACCACAACACGTTACCCCCCGTGTTTTTTTGTCTCAGGTGCCAATCATAGTTTTGCAGCGTTGATGTGTTACATCTGTGTGAGCAGGCAACACAACTGAGCTGTCTGCTGGTGCTGACACGTGGAATAAAACGGAGGTTCTCCTTTCATTAAAACGTACTCATATTGATAAAACAAAATTACAGTAGTCTTAGCTGCTCCGGATAGACCAGCTCAATGTTTACTTTATCATTCATCAGAATGCCTCCATTTGATGCAACCGAAGTACTTAGGCTCACTAAATTTGAAAGGTGAGAAAGGCAATACCATAGAATGATACAGATCCTCCCTAAAAGCTTCATTAAATGGGACTGTTCCCAGTTCATGATGGCGGGGTGCTTTAGCTGCAAACTGACAACTGATTGCCATTACTGAAGATGTCCTAAAACGCTGCACTACCTTAGCTGTCAGAGGTCAACTTTAAAAGCATTGTAAGAAGATATGTGAAGCCTATACCATCAAAGTCAATGTCTTCTTTTATTTCACAAAAAATCTAACTGGTATCACTGCAAATTGTTCTCCGTCAATCTATCACTTCTTAACAGCAATTGGGTAAGAATTTCACGGTAGTTTGTACCGATGCATTTTGGACTTGGATGATGGTAGAAAGCCATGGTTCAACAGACATTGGTGGGAGGTTAATATGAAGACAGACACACCATCTACACTCCGCTAGACTTTAGAAATAACAGCTTTTTTGATTGTCTCCAAACTTCTAATCGGTAAAAAGACTGGCACTGACCTGGAAAGGTCATGTCAGGTCGATAGCGTTGACCTCGCTGCACTGGGCCGGGCCTGGACTGAAGGACACAGCCGCAGTGGAATAAACACTTCAGACCGTGGTGACAGGACTCAGTGTTTGACATGCACCACAAGCGCACAGCATGGACCAGATCTGCCACATAACCTTCCAATTCTCGAGCCGACACAGAGAACAATCTGACATGGTGCCCTTGAACAAGGCACCTAACCTTATTCGCTCCCATATGTCGCTCTAGATAAGAGTGTCTGCCGATGCACTGAAATGTCAAATGTACGTGTAGCAGACTGGCTACACACGAACAACATGCTAGTTAATGGACACACACACACACAAACACGCACACACCCTAAGAACAGCAATCTACCGTCTCTAAGAAGGACTCTCTGCGTCAGCCACTCTGAAGGAGACGACGGTAGACTGGTCTCGTCAGAACGGATCAGAGCTTCAGTCTCCTCACAGGGCCCCGGGGCCTCTATGTCCTCCCATGTCCCTGTGCTGTCTGGCTGCGGGTCAGGACAGGACGGGTCATGATGTTGACTAATGTGTTAGAGGATCACAGCTCACTGAGGCCCTGCGGGACTCCGCGGGTGAAGTGCCCGTACTGAGCTGGACTGGACAGGGCCACCGACGTGGCAGTTTGGATCCAGTCAGACCGGAGTGGAGGGGGTTACGGACACACAGCACCCGCTCGAGTGGTGACTGGCTGCACGCTGCGTCTGTGTCATTTTTACTGTTGCTATACCAACGCAGGACCATTTCTGGGGTGCCTGAAGCATGGATGGTCTTTGGAAACTGAAGCAGATTTCTGCTGGTTGTAGAGACACAGAGACCCAGGTAGGCTGGTAGTGACACAGAGACCCATGTAGGGTGGTTGTAGTGACACAGAGACCCATGTAGGGTGGTTGTAGTGACACAGAGACCCAGGTAGGCTGGTTGTAGTGACACAGAGACCCAGGTAGGCTGGTAGTGACACAGAGATCCAGGTAGGCTGGTAGTGACACAGAGACCCAGGTAGGCTGGTTGTAGAGACACAGAGACCCAGGTAGGCTGGTAGTGACACAGAGACCCAGGTAGGCTGGTAGTGACACAGAGACCCAGGTAGGCTGGTAGTGACACAGAGACCCAGGTAGGCTGGTTGTAGTGACACAGAGACCCATGTAGGGTGGTTGTAGTGACACAGAGACCCAGGTAGGCTGGTTGTAGTGACACAGAGACCCAGGTAGGCTGGTAGTGACACAGAGACCCAGGTAGGCTGGTAGTGACACAGAGACCCAGGTAGGCTGGTTGTAGAGACACAGAGACCCAGGTAGGCTGGTTGAAGAGACACAGAGACCCAGGTAGGCTGGTAGTGACACAGAGACCCAGGTAGGCTGGCTGTAGTGACACAGAGTGTAATATAATATTAGTGTAATAGAATATTAGTGTAATAGAATAATAGTGTAATAGAATAACGATGTAATAGAATAACGGTGTAATAGAATAACGGTGTAATAGAATAACGGTGCGATAGAATAATAGTGTACTAGAATAACGGTGTAACAGAATAAAGGTGTAATAGAATAACAGTGTACGGTGTAATAAAATAATGCTGCTGCCTTATGAGCCAATGAACACATTGCAGCAGTTTGTGGCGTGAAGTAAGCATTTTTCAAAGCCCCTTTCCTCTCTTACTTCCTCACCTAGCAGGACCTTGTTGGCAGGCCCAGGCTCCGGTCGGGTCCCCGCCCCCTGCCGGGTCTGGCAGGCAGAAGCGGTCCTGGCCCGGCCCTCTTTCCGTCAGCCTTGCCTGATTAGTGGTTAGCTTTGGCTCCATGACAGCACCAGCATCTCCCAGCCCGGAATGCACAGCAGTAATGGATCTGTAAGCTAACGTAATGGCGGAGACCCGAGCTGGTGGCAAGTTTACAGAGTCCCAGCATTACACTGCCAGCTCTCTCATTTCTTAATCGAGTTACACAAAAGCAGTAATTCATATCGCACAGGAGTGAAAATTGGGAGCAGATTGCTAAAAGCAGTGGCTTGATTTTGTTCCACGTTTAATGTCAGAAAGGCTTTATTTATCTGGTCCTTGTTGAGTGTTCTGTGCTTTTTGTGTGCACAATAAAAGGCCAAAGAGCTCTGGTCAAAAGTAGTGAACTATATGGATTAAGGGGACGTTTGGGATGCAGAAACTTCTTGTTAATTTACTGCTCTGGGACCAAAATAATCCTTTGTAGATGCCGCAGTGCTTCAGCTTATAAAAGGTACGGTCACTATGCATTATCTGCAATCAAATATCCTTCAAAAACAATACGTGCAGACATTAGGACTGAGATTAACAAGTGGTCTTTTTTTTCTTACCTCCTATGCAAATTTGAGAAACAACAGTGGTAAACCTACATTCATTTAAAATGGAACCACTCGAAGTCAGCTTTGTCCATGGTACTATTTTGGATGAATAATTATTTTCACAGAACCCTTGGAATATTGCCTCATGTAGGGTGTATGGTGTCATCCTAATTATACTGGGGACAAAACCCGTGACCAAAATATTCAGTTTGGTACGCAGCACTACTCTGTAATTGTAATACATATAAGTAAGTGTTCAAATCACAATCCAATTCAAGTTATCTGGGCATTTTGGATTGAAATCTGTTTTGCCAATAGATAATAGATAAGCAATCCACTCTGTTCCATTCTGCTGGACTATCTCTCCTCGTTCCGTTCAGTGATTCTGTCTAGACTGAGATTCCAATCCTGCTTGCTGCTTGGTCACTAACAAGTGTTCTGCACTTAACTGATTCTGGAGATAGAGCCAACATTGCACTCTGACAAAGAAAACAAGGCTCAGACGTTTTGTTTGGCTTGCGCGCCAAGTAAAAGGTTGCGTTTTTTTCCCCTACCGCTGGAAATGACCTAAAACAAAGAGCTTTTATCGAAATGGCCCAATGGTTTGGGTTGTTTAAGGAAACTATCAATCAAATCATTCAAATTGCAAGTTTTCATTCCATGGTTACATCTTACCAAAGCTTTCTAACTGTTTGATGTGTGAACAGCACTTGATGATGAATGCGCAACCAGTGACCTGTTGCTTAAATTGTGCTTGGTTTGGGAACTTTAAGATTTACTGTTGTGTTTTTCTTTGTGGTACGGAGGGTACATTCTTGAGTGGGTCCTTGAAATGAAAGGAAGCACGAAGGGGGTAATGATAGAGTTTGGGCGGGCGTCCCCCGTTGAGACCCTTCCCATTCTTCTGCGTTCATTATTTCTGAAAGAGCTGGTGAAACGCAAGTTAAAGGCCGCCTTTCCACCCAGTGCTTTCTCCGACATGCCCATTTAACAAGGTTATGAAAAGCACTAAAATGGACTATCTTCAGGATTCTGGCCTTCCTTTATATTTTTCTGTTCATGTTTCCCTCCTCTCTCCCTGCCTCTCCAATCTGTGGATATTTGTTCTCAGATATAGATAGGGTGAGGGAAGGACATAGAATTATGGATTATAGATGAGCCGGTCGTCACGGAGACAGACTTTTCAGTAAAGCAGCCATTCAGGGCGGCCGGGTCCCAGCCAGGTTGTCATGGACGACGGGTCATGACCACTAATGCATGGGATAGCCTGCCGTGCAAAGACAAAGGTCTGCGCTGTATGACAGACTTGACAGAAGAACAAAACGTTAGAAAGTTTCACAAACATTGACAATAACCGGTTTCATTGTTAAGCAAATGGAAGGCTAGCGAGAGGGACTAGCGATGCTTGTCAGAGTCGTGATACTGTTTGCAGATTACCAAATTTTATGGTCCATCACGAGGCTCTGGCTGGCCTTCGCATATCCCTGTTGAATATGTGTGTATCAGCGCATTCACATGGAGTCCAACGTCAATTAGACGAGCAAAGTTGTTCCCGTTTGGCTTCGTTGGTACAGTTCGGTTCCTGCAACGCCAGGGTTTTGGGGTCCATTCCCACAGGGGTAATATGCCGATGTAACAGTCAGTGCTCATCTCAGCGGGCTCTGGGAGTAGCCATCTCTATCTACAGATCAAGGGTACGCTTCTTTTAACCTTTAGTATGGAAAACACTGAACCGACTCAGGGTTCACTGTCCGGCATCTAGTTCATTCCACCAGGCGTGAGCTTAAAGACCTTGGCAGACGTTGATATACTCGGGGAATACGCTCCAAAACCCCGGGGCCACAGAGTAATATACGCTCCAAAACCCCGGGTCCACAGAGTAAGGCAGCGTGTTAATGGCACCCCAGTGTGTTTAGACCCCCAGGAGGGCCACAGACAAACGAGTCCCCTTCAAGACAAACTGTAAAGACCTACGCTGATGGTTTCAACAGAGAGCAGTTTCCTTTTCAAACTCCTGCAAGAAATCCCGGGTCCGTATTCGTGAAGCATTTCAGAGGCTGAGTACTGATTTATGTACAGTTTTGGTAATTGATGCGATTACTGTGTATTGTTAGTCTTAATGAATAGCTGACAAAAAAAAATCATTTTTTGTATTGTGTTGACCAAGTCATAAAAAAGCTATTTTTTCAAGAGTCAATGATCTATGATTACTGTTTGAACGTAACATGCTTTAATGGAGAGTCAACAGCCTCTTCGTTCCCCAGCCACTAAGCTGCAATATGGACTCCTATTTTAAAACCATTTCAAAGAGTAGATTCCAGCTTACAGGGTAGGTTGTAGGGAGTTTTATCTGCAGTACTTGAAATGTAATGGCATGGGCATGGCTGCATGCCGTTGTCAGTCATTGTGAGATATCTTCAACCTCAGTGTGAAAGGTCAAAGTTTACCCAGACAGTGTCTACGTCTGTCCTGTTGGGTGACCACAAAATAATTCTGCCTCTGTTTCTCTGTCACTATTTTTCTCTTGGTTTCTGTCTGTTTCTCCGTTTTTTTCTCTCTGTTTGTCTTTAAATGTGCATGCATTAAATGTGTCTCCACATGTGTATACAATATATACAGTACATATACATCATATTATCTCCCTTCTCTCCCTCTCTCCTGTCTCTGTGGTCCGTTTCCGCCTGGTGGAGTATTTACTACAGCAGGGTGTCGGATGTTAAAATACTTAAGAGTATGTTAGTTCAACAGGAAGCCGGCTCTCATTATGGAGAACCTCTAAGGACCACGGAGCGCACTGTAGTTTTTTTTTTTGCCTCAACCCAGCGGTGACCCATAACCAGAGGGCCTGCCCTGAACGTCTCCACCTGTCAATCATCTCAACACTTGACCCTCAATCTAGTGTATTTGGAAGCCCTCGTCATCTTCGTTATATTGGCTGGGGCCTTGTCTGCTCCCGGCTGGGTTGGACCGCACAGCCTGCTGTTGCCCGCCTTTTCCTTTCACACAACTTCAAACAGGTCCAGGAGCGCTATTCCATTTATTTTTATTCTCCCGAAATGGAGCTAGGTTACGGTAAATGTTTCTGGTTCCAGTCAAAGGAAAGGGGCTTGTTTTCTTCAGCCCAGTTTAGGTCCTTGGTCCGTCTTCCCTCATCCTTCCCTAGTGGCTCCAGCAATGACACTGTGAGGTGGATCTAATGGATCTCCTTAGAGCAAACTGCACCTGTGTTTTTCTCAGTTGTGGTTTCCTCCTGCAGTATGGAGAGTACTGCTCAGTACCAGAACATCTGTGACCTGCTTTAAAATATTTTTTGCTACCAGCACCTAGTGTAAGCTTCTTAGCCCCAGCGCCGAGCCCATAGGATTAGCTCCTTAACCCCATCCCCGAGCCCATAGGATTAGCTTCTTAGCCCCAGCCCCGAGCCCATAGGATTAGCTTCTTAGCCCCAGC
>JACXGJ010013995.1:0-15476 GCA_016801105.1 Esox niger | reverse complement strand
ACACACACACACACACACCCAGCCAACACACACACACACCCAGCCAACACACACACACGCACACGCACGCGCACAATGGGATGGGCTATGATGTAGAAGAGGATACTGGGCGGCAAAGGATTTAACAGAATGGGAAAGGCCAGTAAAACAGTGGCAGTAACATAGAGGAGGATGCTACATTAGCCCAGCACTGACCTTTGTTCCTCCTCCAGCTCCTCTTTGGTCATCATCTTCTCCAATTGGCTAGTACGCAGCATTCCAGGAACATATTTTAGAGGCCCACTATCTATGTCCACTGCCCCCACATCTGTTGAAAGAGTGCAGTCTGGATCTTCTCAAATCTCAGTGGTCAGTCGCTCAGCCTAGAGATCTGATTATTGTGTGTAGTTCCAGTCCAGTAGCAACACCAAACTACAGTGTTGGTTTGAAACTAAAGCCTGAACACAATCTAGTTCTCAATAAGGACTATGGTAAGTGAGTAATGATCCTTCCCTATATCCAATGTTGAAGCCATAGCTTTACTCACTGTTGCTGTCCTCAGGTATTTCTGTGGTGGCCCGTGTCTGTTCAGATGAGAAAGGACCCAGTAACGAACCCCCGTCTGGGAACTGAAGGTGACCAAAGTCTCTGACTGGAATGTCCTCAGGCGCTGAGGCAGGGTTAATGGTCAGACATGGTTTGCCAGACAGCTTGCAAGAGAGAAGTAGACATGTTTTACAATCTGCTCAGTTGTGCTAATCCAATAAATATATGGCAGTCAAAGCCTGAAATGTCTTAATCAATTAGAAAGTTCATGCTTTCAACATCATCAGCTTTTGTACACCAGGATCTGATCAGGCAGTAGGACTCTCTTCTGAAGGATTCCTAATCCCATTACCACATCAGGCTGTTCCCATTCCAGCTAGCCTCAGTGCCGTGGCAACTGACTATCCCAGTTACACCTTCACCGTCAACTGCCCATTTGTCAATCAATGACATTTAGATTATAAAGCCCTTTTTACTTCACCAGTTGACACAAATTGCATAAACAGATACCCAGCCTAAAACGCCAAAGAGCAAGCAACAACAAGAAATGGATGCACATTGACTAGGAAGCAGTGGTGACTATTGGAGCTAGCCCCTCAGAAGCAGATAAAGATCTGATGTCATACATATACATACATCTCTGGATAAAATTAAGAGACCACTGCATCTTTTTCTTTCATACACAAAAAAGTTGAAAAGGAATTTTTTTTGTGAGGAACTGTAGCGTTCAATTTGCAGTGGTCTCTTAATTGAAACCCTCTGTTCCTCACTCAAAACCTTCCTTTTTGATTTTTTTGGAAAGGAAAGAAAAAGGTGCAGTGGTTTCTTATTTTTTTCCAGAGCTGTGGATAGAGAACTCAGATGCGAGTGTATACAGAGCATGAATTGAGACCTTTCATTTGCAGATCTATGTAGGAGAAGCCTGTTTTCTATGACAGAGCCAAACGGTCCTGAGACGCCTCGGCTGTGACTCAAACAGCAGGTACAGAACACAACGGTTACAAATATCCATAGCAGGAACCACATTAGAAGAAATCATGGTTGTGTTGTTTCAAAGACACATTTGCCAAAACAGTCACTCAAATAGTGGCAGAATAAATTCAACCAAACAAATACTCACATTGTTTCAAGACCACAGACAGTATACCATAGACAGTATAATCAGAGAGAGGAAAAACCTTGAGCTGTATTTGATGTCCAGCATGTAATAAACAAAATACACCACAACAAGAAATGTAATGTACCCAGTACTTCCAATTGTAATGTTGGTAATTACTTTTGTTTTTAACAAACAACCATATTCAAAATGATATGAACGAAATAGCAAAAAAAGCAAGCTGTAGATGAAAACAAAACGTCTATTCACCGTTATGATCTTCATTCTTAATTAAATGTATAATGGCAGGCTCATGTAGCTTGTCTTTTGATTTATAATCCGAAAGAAAACATTTTTCGACTGAGATCAAAGCCAGGGCTGACAGCCGGGCAATCGCCATTCTTACGTACACAAAATGCTTGCCAGCTAGCTAGGCTCAAGAAAATGCTAAATATTGGCTCTGAATTTGTAACAAATACTTAGGCCCTCTAGAGCAGTAGTTCTCAAAGTGGGGTCCCCAGACACCTGGGGGTCCAAGACCCATAGCTTGGGGGGTCTGTGAAATAATGGGTTATAAATTGTTTTTTAAGTGTGTCTCTATAGATGGGACAATTTGAGGCAATAAAACAGGTATATTGCGTCCATTACTCCCAATGGGCCGATAGAACCTTAAATTGTGACATATCAAGTCAATCTGCCATGAATTAATCACTTCACTCAGGCAGCCATTGTTGCTGCTTAGCTTGGCTTATGTAGTTGTTAGTGAAGCCAGCATGGAGAAAAGTCTGAGGCAGTCAACATCATCAAGTGAAGCTGGGCCCAACTAGCTAAATTGATGATAGTTATATCCAATTTGGTTTTGTTAAGAACAGTGACAGCAGACGAAAATGCGTAATGTCGTAATGTGCTAACTAACGAAGCCAGCCAAGCTAAAGCGACATTTGATTACAAAGCATGGGGAATATTACAGCAAAACTAAATAATTGTTACGTAGAAAAAGCAAGGAATACACCTGCCAGAAAACACAGATGGTGATCCGGGCAACAACTTCCGAGAAAGCACAGAATGCTTCCTATTTAATGGCTCCGCGGAATGTTAGAACGAAGAAGCCACACCCAGTTGGACAAGAACTCAGACTCGCAGTGGCGGATGAATGAGGTTTGGCTCAGGAAAGAGGCAGCTAATAAACGGAAAGCAGTACCTCAACCGACACTGTGAGGAGAGTTGAAGGACTCTGGACTGACATTCAGTCACAGCTACTGAATAGATTGCGTACCTGGGAGAAATGTTCTATTCAGCTAGACAAATTAACAGACATGTGGCAATTGTGGCTCAATTGATCGTTTTGGTTCACTATCCATGGGAAGGGAACATTATGGAGGACTTACTGTTCTACAAAGAGGTCCCAGGGAGGACAATGGGTGAAGAAATATTCAGACCCCTGGATGGTTTCATGACCGAAGCAGGGAAATATGTGAGGCTGTAAGTATGGATGGCACAGCGGCAATGGACCAAATGAGTTGGGTTATTGCATGGATAAAGGCTGGTTATGGCTACACACTGTATGCCACATCGACAGCCGCTGGCATTAAAAGACATGGAACCAGACCGTCACATTGTGCTGAACACAGCTGTGGCAGCAGGTCATTTTGAAGTCAAGGGCACTGTAGATGTTTGTCTGGACAACTTTGTAGGGAGATGAAGGCTGGGCATGACACAGTGCCATAACACTGTGAAGTGCCATGGCTCTCATGACACAGTGCCATATCACTGTGAAGTACCATGGCTCTCATGACACACTGCCATATCACTGTGAAGTGCCATGGCTCTCATGACACAGTGCCATGGCTCTCATGACACAGTGCCATATCACTGTGAAGTGCCATGGCTCTCATGACACAGTGCCATATCACTGTGAAGTACCATGGCTCTCATGACACAGTGCCATATCACTGTGAAGTGATATAACAGTGTGTGATGGCTCTCTCTTGGTGAAGCTTTGTAGCGGTGTTTGAGCTGATTTCGTCTGCACTGATGCAATCAATTCCAATGGTCTAGCTAAAGTTAGTGAGGCTAGCTAAACCTCTCTTGCTAAACATAGCATTAGCTAAGTTAATAACAATGTTAATACAGGAGAAAATCACACCAATCCAATCTTCTTCACAGCAACTCAGGTTGTCAGTGGTGGGTCATTTAAAAAGTAGAATGGTTTTCCTAACATTGAGTTAACATTTATATTATAGCCGGTATATTTGTTCTAAGATTGTGTTACACTGACCATCCATAGAACCAATGGTAATTTTGGTAAATTATAGCACTCAACTTCGCTTTGACAATATAGAATTTATTCTCCTTCACCTGCCAAACCATTATCACGTTATTGATCCACCTTGATCAAATGTGCAGATCGCTGTCTGTACTTTTATACGCTTTTTGTTTTGGTTGCAGTGTAAGGGGATGGATTCTTGAAGGTATGCGTACACATCCTCAAATTTCAGCTTTGGCAGGGATGTTGCTGTTATTAACGATGTAAATAACGCAGCGGGTGCTGTATATGGGCCACACGTTTCTAAGACTTGCAGTGTGTTAGTCTACCTTTGTTTGTCATGTTTTGTGAAGTGATCTAAACACTCATGGGCTGTAAATGTAAAACATTTGACCGACTTGTGCAGTAGGTGCATAGAAATCCCAGTGTTTGCCACCATGTTTCAACAAAGCTTTGCACGCCAGGCTGCAAACCACCTGACTGTTATAAATTGAAGTCAATGGAAATAAGATTTGCTGGTGGATTCTATTCAAAGACTGAGGCCCTAGCCAATGAGCGTTGAGCACAGCTAGATTATTTCTACCAAGATACTACCAATGAAAAAAATCTGATTGGACATATTTCTCTAAGATTTTAACCCTTCTCATTCCAACACAAATGTAATAAATTCAATAGGAAGAGACTTAGGTCCTCTGAGGGCATAGAGGGCACTGCCCGTTCCTCACTGCCAGGAAGTCAGAAGCTAGAAGGGTCAGAAACTAGAACCAAATGCAGCCAGACTGAGGGGTGGCCAGACCTCTTCTGGCTTTGACAGGTGACGAGTACATGATCTTTTTGCTCCAGAATAATTTTTTGCATGTTCAGATGATCAGCAGGTCAATAAATACAGGTAGGTTGTATTCAGTCATTATGCTGCACAACCAAGTGGACAAGGGCAGGGACAAACATTTGGGCTGTGGGAAGTGACAGCAGGAATCATCAGACACCAACCAGATCAGAAACACTACCAGGAGGACTGGACAGAACTTTACAAACCATCCTCACATCACACCTTTGTCATAAAGGTTTTCTCCCTCTTTCAGTATTCAGACCCACTAATTACATGTTTTCATTGCAGCCTAATCATATTTACAAACATATTTGATCTGGAAACGATTACAGTCTGGATCTTCTTGGGTTTGATGCTACAAGCTTGGTACACCTGTATTCAGGGAGATCGTCCCATTCTTATTAATAGATTATATCAAGCTCAATGATGTTGAATGGGGAAGATCACTGCACAGCCATTTTCAGGTCTCACCAGAAATGTTCAGTGGGGTTTATGTCCATCTGGGCCACTCAAGGACATTCATTCTCGGTAGCTGATGCTACTCCTGCATTATCTGGGTGGGGTACTTAGGGTTGTTGTTCTGTTGGAGTCGTTGTTCAGGGCCCCAGACTCAGGTCCTGAGTGATCCAGAGCCTGTTCAATGATATGATCTAACTTAAGTTTACTTTGTTCATCTTTCCCTTGATCATGGCGAGACTGCAGCTGAACAGCACTGAACTGCACCTTACAGCTGAACAACACAGCATGATGTTCCCACCATCATTCTATATAATATAGGGAGGATATCAGCCAGGTAATGAGCAGTTCCTGGTTAGCTTTGCAGTCCAGGTTTCATCAGACCAATTAATTTTGGCAACAAATTGGCTATCATGTGACTTCCTGAGAAGTGGCTTCCATCTGGCTACTATAACATAAAGGTAGGGTTGTAGACAGGTTTGTGCTTTTCCATATCATGTCCAATAAACTACATTTACCACAGACACTAATTAAGTTGGATGATCAATGGAAACGAAATGCACTGGAGCTCAATTTCAAGAGTCATAGCAAAGGGTCTGAATATTTATGTAAACTTCTGTTTTTCATTTATTTAAAAAAGAATGCACAAGGAAATATAAAAACATGTTTTTACATAGCAATTTGGATGTGGACTGATGAGTAAAAACGTATTTAATACCCTTTAGAATGAAGCTGTAACCTGTGGGAAAAGTGAAGTTGTCTCAATACTTTCAGAATATCCTGTATGCACCTTGTGTGGATCCTTTACGTAATGTATTGATCCAGAGATAATTAGAACATTTAAGATGTATTGGCCGTGGCTGTTTTAGCCTATCAGTGTGAGAATGTAATTTGGCTGCAGTAAATAGAGCGGCCTGATTGGTTCAAAAGAAGCCTGACTACTGTATGTAAAGTGTTTTCTGTGACTATATTTCTAAATGCAACCCATACTTAACATTTTCAATAATAGTTTATTTCACCTTATCCTCGGGCACACCACAGGTCCAGAATCCTGCAGCGTTCTGCCCCTCTGAAACGGTGTCTAGGTCCGCTGGTGCCGGATCCGTTATCTTCACGGATCGACTTTCTGTGTCCCTTTTGCTTGCTTTTTTGACAGAGGTAAATCCAGCATTCCCCTGATTTTCTTTGAGATTAAACGACGGCCCGGATTTAACTAATTCCGCGTTTACCTCCTTTCTCCTGTACTGCGACAACGAGCCCTCCCGTGTGTGATCCGATTTGTAGGGAGTAGAGCCAGAAGACGAGGCAAAAGGAGAAGTACTGTTGTAATTAAACAACGCGGTCACCAGAAAAATAGCAAGAAGCGTAAAAAGACAAGCAGAAAATAGAAAACTCAACTCCATTACTGCAAACAGCGCGTTGACAACTCGAGTTATCAAAAATGTTCATTATTTCACGTCATAATCCCAAGTCAAAAATATATCCTCCAAAGCTAAAACACGCCGTTAATTACGTCTCTTCCAGGTAGGCGAACCTCTATTCGTTATTGCCGCTAGTCGCACCTCACCTCACATCTCGTTGTTGATCCATTAGCTATGACAATCTTCCATCGGTGACAGAAGCCGAGAAAACCGTGCCTGGATGGTCGTGACACGCCTCCAACTTGAACGTTATTTCCTATTGACACGCCTCCACCGCTAAAGCTAGATCGATCCCGCCCCCACTTGTCTCTCATTGGCGAAAAATCACGTTTGAATTCCTGGCGATAACACTTACCACCGTAGTTATGCATAATCATCGATGACAACACTAGATACATTCCCACAAACATATCAGAAATTAAAGACTGTGTACATGAAATGGTTGGTGATGTCAGTAAAGCGCTGCGCAGATACTGCTGAGAAGAATCCATTATTAGAGAATGTAACAAAAAGCATACCAGCCTACTCATAGTAGCTACATACATTTTAAACTCCCCCTTAATGCTCCTGTCCTCTCCTTTTCCATTTCTCCTTTTCTGTTTGCAGGTGATCAAAGATGAGGGAACACTGCCCGTCCTCCCTATACACGCTTTGGACATTTGGCCACTTTTTGTTGAGTTCTTTGCTTGATGTTAAGATAAACATTTTCTACATTTCAAACAGTGGTTTAAGTTGAATACGTTTCAGGCTCAATGTTCCTCACCCAACCTCAGCTTCCATTTACTTGTAGAATGTACACTTTGGTCCACTTTATGAAATGGTAGGAATTGGAATTGACTCCAACCATGGTCTATATGCAGCCATCCTATATACATTTGGCATTTGCAAATGGAAGACAATCTAAGTGGATTTCCAATCGCCATATTTGGTCAACATGACCACCTATTTCAGATATTTAGATATGATTGAAAGATAACATTCTTACCATGGCTATGCAAAGTTTCCAAAAGAACAGGGACTAAAATCTGGAAGTTTAAATTAAATGTTTAATTAGATTTCATCCAGGCCTTTCTGACAGGACGCTGAGAAAGCTGCCCAAATAGTCTAAAGCAGGACACTCAAAATTTACCAGAAAAATGTTTATTAGCATTTACCTGAAGCAGTTCCAAGACAACTTGAGAGGGTTCACAAAGGAATGCACAAATATCAATTCATCAAACTAGTGGAATGGCCCTTTATCAAACCCTCCCTTATAGAGCCATAAAATAACCTATCAACACCGAGTACAACCAGCTAACTCACAACAAAGGGACTAACTCACCACTGAGGGAGGAGGAGCCTGAACGAACCAGCATGATCAAAACCATGTTCAAAGCAGTGATCAGAATGGCTCTACCAGGATAGGGAGCAGAAGGACAGAATGGGAAAGGACAGAAGAGTGTTTGTACATCAGGAATGGTAAGAGACTATGACAAGACAAGGGGAGAGATGGGATGATCAGAGATTATTATATCTGCCACCACAGCTGTGATTGACTGATTCTTCCAAACCAGAACCAGGCAACCGGCAGCAGCGGCAGACGAGCGCCGGGCGACAACTGCACCTGGCTCTCACAGGGCACTGCAACACCCCCGCCAGCCACTGCACTGCCACACTGCGCTGCCACACTGCATCTCACCATCAGCACTGCATCGCACCTTAACAGCTAACCAGCAATACTCAACTGCTACACAACTGCGCCTAGTGCACAAAAGATAACACAAGAAAGGAGGGTTAGAATGCACAGGAAGGCCAACACACTAGAGACATCAAGAAAAACAAACAACACGCTAGAGACATCAAGAAAAACCAACACCACGCTAGAGACACCAAGAAAAACAAAATGCTTAACAAATAAAACAAAAATAACACACTGATGCGGTGTAGGAAGGTTTGCAAATGATACAATAAAAACAAATCTAATTTTCCTTATATAAATTCTAATTTTACATATTGCTAGATTTGATTAGAAAATAACTTCATTTTTGTGGCTAGTCACTTTTTTTAAGCTAAAATCAACTCTGAATAAGAAAAAAACAGTAACTCAAATTAACTACGTTCTTTAAATTCAACTCCAGAATAAACCTAAAGAATAAGACTACTCATTGTGTATTTCCATTTAAAATAAAAATTTCCAGATATTTTACCATACAATTACTAATTGACAAGAAGTTCAAATCAAATCAATTTTCAACAAAACAATACGAACAATGAGACAAAACCAGTTTTTATCATACATGTCCACAGTCAACTGAGTTACATGGGATTGGTAAATATAGTACAGTCTTAATATGGTACAGAGACCTTTTGAGCCACAGAAAACCAAATGAAGTGTTTAAAACATTTTAGACCAAGTCACAATAACCTTTTGGTCAGTATTCTGAGGGGTGGGTAGCTGTCCAGCAGTAGACTAACGCTCTGGTTGACACTCACAGGGAAGTCATCTCAATGGTCACATCTGGAAAAACAAAACAAGACGTGTTGGCAAGGGTCAAAGGGTGAGCTGCTACTTTGAGAACAGTGGATTTTCTGTTGTGTTAGCTGTGTTAATCTTATTATAATAAAAACACCCCTCTTCCACAATTCCTTTGGCACATTAAATTATTTTTAAAATGGTGATGTCAGTTGTCCGTGTTACTGAAAGACGTGACCCACTGCCTTTAAAGAAGGAAATAATGTCAGGTTCCCTTCACTCCCAAAAAGCCCCCCCACCCACAACAACCTTTCAATACAACTCTGGCATTTTACTCAGGCATTTATTGGACAACCAACCTTAGGGGTCCACTTCCCTGGGGTCAGCCAGACCAGACAGGCAGTGATATACACAGCAGCATTCTGTCTGTGGTCGTGTGAACATACCATACCTCACCACCACCTCACCCCTCACCAACTGACAGCACAGACCCTGCACCGCCACTGATGACCTGCTCCTTAGCAACCGCCATCGCCCCCACCTCAGCGACAGGCAGGTCACATAGACGGGTCGCGTCATCACACCATACTAACTGCTCTCAAATCTGCCACACCCCCACCTCCTTCACTCAGTTTGACAACAGGATACCGCAGCTTGGAGGAGAGAATTCCACATTAAGGTAAACCAACGATTGATGTCAATACCCACCATAAACATACCATTTAATAAACATGGTTAACTAGCCTACTGTCCCGACCTGTGTACATAAAGACCTAATCCAGAGCAATGTTAAATAATGGTTAGCTGATTGTGTCTATTTGGTTGGGAATAACATTAATAGACACCTACACACTGTTGAATAAAACGGTCAACAATGTTCAGATATTCAGTTTTAGTAGCTTTCACATTATGCTTAGCGCCTGTGCACTGTCTTCTGAACTGGTTTTAAGTAGTAGGTACAATGTCAAAGTTACCCCTACAAAATCTTAAGTGCCAAGGTTAGGACTCGTCGGCTTCATTGGAACTCTAGTGACTACACAAAACAAGAATGTCTGAATACCAGACTGTCCACGTTATGTGTAACCCTGTCCTCACCAAGCTGTCTCCACAGACAGTGAAAGCCCTCCCATGTATACCGTTTTGCTGGTCCGGGTTTGGAGTCATTAAGTCTCTTTTCCAGTGTCCTCAGGGGACTTGGGCCGACTCTTGGAGCGAGACCTTGACTTGGAGCCTCTATTGGAGGCCGGAGTACGGCTGCGTGATCTGGAAGCACCGCGGGACCTGGATCGGGACGGAGACTTGCTCTTGCGGGGCGTACGAGACTTGGAACGGGACCTGGAGTAAGATCGAGATCGGGATCGGCTGTAGTCACGGCCACGACTGCGGGAGCGAGAGCGGCTTCTACTCCTGGAACGACTTCGTCGGCGTCTACGGGGACTGGCTGAGCGACTGGGGGGTTACAAGGAAGCAGAAGACAGACTTGAGTTAACATTAGAATAGTATTATGGGAAAATGTGCTTTTGCATGACTAAACTACAGACTTGTGTGATTACAACTCAGACATGGTTATAAGGCTCCTGCAAATAGTTACTTAGAAAACAAAGCAGCAAGTAAATGCATGTTATAAATGGACATCTAGGTTGAAACAAACATTTTACACAGCAAAAATATGCATGGAACAATTACATATATTCCTGAACATCACTTAATTCTTAATTTAACATGCAAATATATTCTTAAGTAGAGGTTTGTTATTATTGTAATTGTTATTCACTAACATACTGAAAATCCCCCTGCACACCTCTCACAGTAATGAGGTCATTGTCAATACATTTTCTTTAATAGACCAGAGGCCTTAGTCAAATAACATTCTTATCACCAGGAAAACTCCTAAACAGCACAAAACACCATAGCTAAGAGTCTCCTCCTAAACTCTTACAAAGATGCTAAGACCAACTTTTACTAAGGAATGGGAGGACATCTAAAACTAAGAGAAAGGGCGGGGTTGACCCCGTTGCTATGTTCCACAAACAAGCTTACTTACTATACCCACAACGATTGGCTGATAGGACAGGGGTCTCTGTCAGTGAAGTCACCATAGCAATGATGTAGTACAGTGCTGTCAAACCTGTTCCACAGACTGCAGGTTTCTGCTTTCACCGTGTACTTGATTAGGTCACTAATTGGTTAGTTTTTACCCTCACCTGGTTGTTTGGGTATGAACAGGGAACCAATTTAAAGGAAAAAACTGAAACCTACAGACGCTTGGCCCTCTGTGGAACCGTGTCGACACCCCTGCTGTAAAAGAATGTTGCCATCATTGTTAACATTTTGAAATTAAGATATTAAAATATAAACATTTAGGCCAGGGGTGTCAAACCGGTTCCATGGAAGGCCAAGTGTCTGCACGTCATTTTGAGTGCAACGTCGTTCTTTCATTCAAACGACAGTACGTATGCCGTTTGTTTTAACTCACGTTGTTAAATATGTGAATGTATCAACAAATTGTTAACTATGTAATTCATATGAATAAATGCTAATGATGGTTATTTATTTAAGGCAATCAGAGCAAACTGGCTAAAAAAACAATACAAATCAAGCTGAACTTCAAACGAATTTCAGTAACAATAGAGAATACCAGGACAGGTGTGAGAGACAGGGACAACACAGACGGTCAGAGGCTGAACAAGAGTAACAGACAGCTAATTTACGCTTCATGTTACTGTTCTTCAATTCGCATTGTATAGTTTTAGTGTAAGTGTGCAGTAAATTGGCTGAAACTTTCAAAAAAGTTGGACCTCACAGAAACTCATACCTTGGTTACTGGCCTTTTCTCAAATCTTACCTTCTGCTCCTGCGACCGTAGCCTCCATGCCTCCTTGGCGGTCCACCGCCACCTCGTCGTCCGAAGTGAGAATCTGGTGGGCGGCCATATCGCGCCATCTGCACTCGCAGTTCCCGCCCGTCAAGCAAAGCTCCGTCCATGGCGTCCATCGCGTCTTCAGCGTCGCGCTTATCGTGGAACCGCACGAAGGCGAAGCCACGACTCTCTTTGGTATACCGGTCGCGTGGAATGTACACATCTCCCACCCGGCCGTACTTCTCGAAAACTCGACGTAGGGTCTCAGGCGAGGTTCGGTACGTGAGATTGTCAACTTTGAGCGAGGTCATACCCTCGACATCGGGTGGGGGCCTTCCGTAGCTCATATTTCTTCTTCAAAATGACACCTAAATAAGAAAAACCGAAAAGACACGATGTTGTCCTTGCTTTTTCTTTATTAAAAAAACGCAATCAAAACGGTTGTGGTATGTGGATTAGTTTTTTGCTAATTTCCTGGACCACCTCACGCCGTTGTTTCCGTTGTTCGCGCATGAAATGCGACGAAATGGCGGCACTTAAGCCTGTGAGTGTGGGGCTGGCGTGGGTGGGTTCAGAACCCCCTAATGAAACTACAGACAGTGCCGCATAGGGGCCTGGAGTATTATAACAGTTTCATCCTGATCATGTCAGGGTGAAAACAAATATTTTTATAAGTACGCTCTATTACGCCTCTAAGAATGCGTTTGCCCATAATAAAATGCAAACGCATAACCCTAACCCATGGTAAAATCTGTTTTCACTTTAGATACCCCCCAGCACATAGATAATTAAGGCCAATTCTAAATGTATGTAATGTATTCTTATTTACAGTTTTTGAGATTTTGTCTAGATAAAAATATGATTATGTAACTATGTATGTCGTTTTAACAGCCATTCTACGTTGCATTATTAAGCGATCATATGCTGCAGCATTGCAGAGATTTGTTCACACATTTGGGAAAGGTGACGTCACGTTATAGCGAAACGGGAGCTGGGTGCTTGCTGTATTGTACTGCGCAAAACCCAAAATCCGGATTTGTGCCTGACGTCATGGGTAGCCATTAGGTTCGTTCGTTGACTGTTGGGACACAGTGCGAATAGATATAGCATCAGCATCCTCGTACCACGGCCATACAAACCGCAGAGACGAAATATAAAATATGTCGAGGTGACTGTTATGCAGCGCAAGGCCTCGTTTTTCTTATAAAGCGGACCCGAAACGCACCGCAGTGAAGCAAAGAATGCGTCGCGAAGTGAATGGATGAATTGCTTTCTTGTGAAAAGGACGCTTTTGCTTGTTTGAAACAACCGTTCCATCGTTCGGGCAACAACGGCAGCCCCACGGGGCTTTGGGGAAAGCAGCAAGGACAACTAATCCTTGGATTCAGCAAAACAAGGCTATAGAATTGGATCGTGCACAACTAACCATAGAAATACGAACATTAAAATGGAAACGGAATAAGAGGGCTTCTTAATTTTTTGTTATGTTCATTAATTCAAGGTTTTTTTCTGTGGCAATGGGAGCTTTGACCAGCAGACAGAATGCAGGAGTGGAAGAGGTCGATATACCGTCTAACTCGGTATACCGCTATCCTCCTAAATCTGGTAAGTTGTGCCTGTGTAACAGGGTTCGTTAACTCATCCACTGGAACTAATCTTTTGAACCCAGTCGCAGGCCTTCTCATTCTTGTATTATTGGTCAGTTTAGGATTATTATTGGACCAATTTAGAGTTATAGCTCTCATTATCCTAACCCACTCGAATATTGCTGCTGTTATGACCCATTGATAATAATGTGTGAAGACTGTTGGGCACGCCCAATGTTAATATCCTCAACACATGCGGTATATAAATCGACACCATGACTGTGCACACGTTCATATTTCAGATGGCCTTGTTTGTATGACTCCTAGTCAAATTCTGCCCTTATGATCAATTGAAAATACCACCTAACCCCTGTATCCCGTCCCTATTGATCCTAGATTAGAATATGAATGGGATTGTGTGTATGTGATATGCAAGAACACTGTGTAACCATCTCCCTGCCTCTGGCTGCATGTCTGTCTATGTTTGATGTAGGGAGAAGTGAGTGTCTTTATTATGTCACATCCAGAATGGATTACCATGCAGGGAGAAGTGAGTGTCTTTATTATGTCACATCCAGAATGGATTACCATGCAGGGAGAAGTGAGTGTCTTTATTATGTCACATCCAGAATGGATTACCATGCAGGGAGAAGCGAGTGTCTTTATTATGTTACATCCAGAATGGATTACCATGCAGGGAGAAGTGAGTGTCTTTATTATGTCACATCCAGAATGGATTACCATGCAGGGAGAAGCGAGTGTCTTTATTATGTCACATCCAGAATGGATTACCATGCAGTGGAACTAGGTTTGAACAGTACTCATCATACACTTCCCAGAGTAGGATGCTTGTACTGAGTGTCCTTGTGTGGCAGAAAACTATCCCTACAAATCACCTATGTGTTATTAATTAAACCACTCCCATCGCCTGGGACTAGCCTGGGATCTGTACTTGGTCTTATGGATTCCCTAGCCTCAGTAGCTATGGATTAGCCTGGGACCTGCACCTGTTCTGATGTATCTCCTAGCCTCAGTGGCTATGAATTAACCTGGGATCTGCACCTGGTCTAATGGATCTCCTGTTGTCAGTATCTATGGATTAGCCTGGGATCTGCACCTGGTCTAATGGATCTCCTAGCCTCAGTAGCTATGGATTAGCCTGGGATCTGCACCTGATCTAATTGATATCCTAGCCTCAGTGACTATGAATTAGCCTGGGATTTGCACCTGGTCTAATGGATTTCACAGCCCCTGTAGCACTGGGTTAGCCAGGGATTTTGTATCAATGCATGCGCTAGAGATGCATCTAGGACTGTGGGAAGGCCTACATTCCAGTAGCCTACAGCTGATTGTAATTTTATATCTTAATATGGAACCGTGGATCTTGTCCGGTAGTATTGTGTAGGAAACAGGTGCAGGCAGGACTGGAGTTCGAATACAGGATCATTACTCACAGGAATGTAATACGTACAAGCCACAGCGTTGTAGCGCAATCCTCACACAGCGGTTACAGCTAAATGCATACACATGACCAGTGTCTAATAACAAACAGTAACGGACCGGGACTGGGAGAAGAGCACTAAATACACATACTGAGTAGCTAACACGAAAAAACCTAAGAATCTTAACAGAACAGGAAAGACCAAATAAGGACATGCACTTCAACAGCAGACCAGAGGAGGGAGGAGCAGGATAGGACCAAACAACAGATAGTACAAATGGTCCCATTTGGCTGGGACCATCATAACCCTTGACTAACAAACTATCACTGTTCCCACCAAGCTGTGTTACTATTATCTTCTGATCATTACCACCTGCGTGTGTCAAAAAAGTTCTTCCCACTCACCAAAGACATCATCATGACCCCATCATACCCCTCTCATTCATCACGGATCTCCAGAGACAACTCATGACGACCCCGTCATTCCCCTCCTACTCATCACGGTTCTCCAGAGACAACTCATCACGACCCCGTCATTCACCTC
>JACXGJ010013994.1:0-15477 GCA_016801105.1 Esox niger | reverse complement strand
AAGCGTAGTGGTGGGGGAAAGCGTAGTGGTGGGGGAAAGCGTAGTGGTGGGGGAAAGCGTAGTGGTGAAGCGTAGTGGTGGGAGAAAGCGTAGTGGGGAAGCGTAGTGGTGGGAGAAAGCGTATTGGTGAAGCGTAGTGGTGGGAGAAAGCGTATTGGTGAAGCGTAGTGGTGGGAGAAAGCGTAGTGGTGAAGCGTAGTGGTGGGAGGAAGCGTAGTGGTGAAGCGTAGTGGTGGGAGAAAGCGTAGTGGTGAAGCTTAGTGGTGAAGCATAGTGACAGAGATGCTTCTCAGCGACTGTGAGAATATGATGACGATGTCAACATCGTCTTCTGCTTTACCAATCTTGTTGTATTTCCACTCCCCTTTAAATGTCATTTAGACAAAACAGAATTTATGATGATTAATTTGGCTGCAGCATACATAGAATCTAGTCACCATGGCAATGATGCAGCCAAGTGTTATGAATAGTCTGGTCTTAGTGTTAATTGAAACAGATAAAACTATTCTTTGACATTTGAATATTGCTGTCCAATGAGGAATTCAAACCAAATTGAGCGAGCTTGGGGAATATTTTAAAATGAACAGTAGATATATGTTGCCCCAGCTGCCCAGAGTCTTATTCTGAATGACTTACTGCTGAAATGGCTGCCAACAGTGCTTCAACTAAGCATTAACAGAAGACATACTGTACATAATGAATACATCTTCAGTGTTTATTTTGCATATATTTCATTTAATTAATGATATAGCGTCTCTTACACTTTGAAAATATGGAGTAGGTCGTGTCAATCAGTAGCAAGTAAATCTAAGATATTCCCTAAACATTACAATATTAAATAAAATGTTCAAGCTGCAAAATGTGAAGTCTGTAAGAGGGGTGTGTGTACTTTCAGCAATTATTTTATATGGCTCTATCTAAGTAAAGTGTGACCCTAACATTTTACAATCAAAACCCTAAAATTAAGAATCAAAGATTTTACACTTTACAAGTGAAAGCTTGTTATAGAAAAAACAACCTCGACATCACGGCAACTTAAACCTTTTAAATTCCCATTAGAGAATGGTGTCTACAAAAACACACAAGATTCAAAAGAGTTGTGTTAAATGTGAGGACAACAGAGATTGATGATCACTCCTGGGTAATCATGGCCATACTGTACCTTAGAGAAAAACAAAGGGAGTTTTAAAATGATAAAACATGCTGAGGTGAACTTCTTCACTAAACACCCCTCACTAATTACTTGGCACTTTGCTTTTTTTGGGCATCTTCAAGATTGTCAGCTCCCCCCCACCTGAATTATGCAAGGAAATAAATGAGAAACAGGAATATTAAAATGTGGCAAGTGATCTCTCATGATGGTAATTTGTTATTGTGTGCATTCCCAAATTACCATGCAAAATACCTGGCAGAGGTGACCCATGATCTTCTTGATTAACAAGTGGGAGCAAGGTTAAGAAATGCTACTTCTTTCTTCCAACCTTTCATTGCAACACAGCTTTGTTAGTGGCATTTGAAGCTCAACTACACAGTTCTTCAAAATGTCTGCTCCATGTGTTGCCAAACCATTATAGATTTAGAATTAGGGATTTAATCATTTTAATATGTTAGGAAAAGTATTTGAAGGAGAAAATGTATCTGCATTCAATTTGAATATTTGCTCCAATAAGTCTACATTGTTTGAATGATGCTGTCTACAAATGACAAAAAAAGGTCATTATTGTCTATGATTGTGATGTGTTTTTCAGTGTATTATAACCTGCTTGGACACATTTTAATGGTGCCTAGAAGTCAAAGCCCTGTGGTGACTAAATGACAAAACATGGCGGTAAAACAAAGTTTCAGGGACCAAATGCAAGCACAGGCGTCGAAAAGAATGATACGTGTTAAGAATTGTAAATGTTAGACATGTGTATCCATAAGGAATGGATGTGTCGTGTAGCTCAGTCGATACAGCAGTTGATAGGGCCTGACAGGGTTGCCACGGTTACAGTGCCAGGGTTGGGGATTTGATGCCCACCGGGAGGGCCAGCATGTAAATGTATGCACTCACTACTGAAAGTTGCTCTGAGCGTCTGTTAATTTATGGAGATGTAAACACACGTGGCACATCCTTGTAAAACAAATCCATGAGAAATGTACACATATTAATTAGAAAACTCCTGTTCTGCTTCAGTTCAATACTAATTCCAAAATACATTTGAGGTACTTTCAATACTGAGATGTTTCTCTGATTTCCAATAACGAGTAAAAAAAATATCTTATAGCATTTGAAATCATTGTCATTCATGCTTAAATTACCAATAAAGTTCTGAAAATGGGAAGTTCTGAACAGTTGGATAGGGCACTTTAGACAAATCTTAGATTCACCCCGTCTTATTAACCAAGAGTCTCTTTTAATATATAATTATTTGCTTACATTTGTATTATTCAATCAATAAACAGGATGGTTACCATTCCAAAATTGCAATACTGAATCGAAACATAAGCAGCAAAAAAAAAACAGAAGTAAATTCAACTTCATGGGAAAAAACTGTCACTCATATTTATTTGTATTCTGAGCTACAGCACACAATGTTTTAAAGCAGATTTGGAAGAGTGATATACTTTGTGTTCTCAACATTGCCCTGGATAGTAAAATATTTGTATTGTGATACTGGTGCCGTCACTATTCACTTACTAACAGGATACAGTGAAACCAGTGGGCCAGTGTGTTAGAAATCCCCCAGACAATTCCTGGTCTAAGTTTGTTCCTCCAGTATTGCAGTGGGATTCATGGAATATTTACATAGCCGGAGATTATTGTAGATGTGAAAACGGACGGGCTGGTGGTTGGTGCCCCGTTGAAAGGAGAAGAACAGAAAGGCCCTGAGGATTCACGTGGTACTGGAGCATTGTCTCTGAAAAACAGCAGTGCTGCCTGGAAGAAGAAATACCTTGATTCAATATTCTGCATTGGAGGGAAAAGGAGTATCCTAGGCAAGCAGACAGGAGCGTGAGCGGAATGGGAAATGGGAATCGGGGGCTGTAGCCAGCTGGATACACTATGAGCCTATACTGGTGTCTGATTTGTCGCTAAATGGGAACGTTAATAGAGTTTTTAAAGTGTAGATAGTGGAGGATATACATGTTTGGGTAAAAATACTGAAGAGTCTTTGTTTAAACCTGGGGTCAAATAACGTGGGATCATGGCAAATGTTGGGATTCGTCGGTTTTCCAAAGTTATCCGGTTGGGAACAAAGAGAGACTAACTGCCGTCCGCAGCAGTAGTATTTCCTGAACACACGTTAAAGTTTCAACTCCTGCTTTCAACCTTCCCTCTCACCGTCCATCTGTTTTATTATACCCATTCTGCATCAATCAATAAAACCAATCAGAAGTATTTTATAAAAGCCCTATTTACATCCACAGTTGACACTAAGTGCTTAAACAGATGTCTAGCCTAAAACACAACAGTGTAAGCAATAATATGTTGAAGCACAGCAAAAAGGTCATTAGAAAGGCAGTAAGAAACCTAGAGTGGAGCCAGGCTCTGTGTGGGTGATAGGATGGATTATTAAAGAACATAGTCTAATGAGACAAATTGTTCATCAAGACATTCAAAAGTTCAAATGACCACAGGGACAAAACTATCTCCTGCTAAGGAGTAAATGCAAATTCATAGCATACACAATAATAACAATGCCTCACAGTATTTCCCCGGATGAACTCTTAGCTATTATTCAGATAGGCGTAATTAACTGAGAACTCTGCGACATGCTCTGGGACATGGAGAGATAATCAATTACACAGCCAGCCAGAGCAATGCCAAACTGGGCAACTTTGGGAAACTCGTTCCGTGCTTCTCCATGACAATGGTGGCATTGTGGGGACACAAAAGACAGTTCTGCTGTGTTCACAGCTAATATTCTTCAGTATGTCTAGCTCCGTGCCAAAAGGGACACACCAATGGAGCTCTGCTTCATATAATAGGTGGTAAAGAAGCCCTGCACAATCTTTACTTGGTGCCAGACAGAACGGCTCATGCGAACAAGTGCCTGTCTTCTGTTTCTCTAGCATGAGGCTGGTTGATGGACATGTACACCAACTGGACAGGAGGCCAGTCTATCGCAGGGCATTACCCCCAATCTATCTCCGTCACGCCAAGTACCACGTGCCAGGGCGCATTTTCACAGTGTTTGGTATATGACTTGGTCGGGGATCGAACTCAATCAATCGCACTTATTTAGTAAAGCCGTCTTTCACATCAGCAATTGTCATAAAGTGCTTATGCAGCTAGCCAGCCAAAACCCGGACAGAAAAAACAATGAGCACAGTGGCACTGAAAAACTCCCGTGTAGAGAGGGAAGAGCCTAGGATGTGGTCAAATGAAGACGCTGAGAGGAAGTTAAGATGAAGAGAAGTTCGGTACTTTAAATATTTAATAAACAAAACTGTATGCACACAGGATATTATTAGAGCAGACTAGGCTACAAGTCAGGACACAGACTTTTCTTAATCTTGATTCTGTTTTTAACCACTTGATTACTGTATTAGTATGATGTGTGAATTGTACATCAAACAGCCAGTGTCATTCAGATAAAACATTAAAATGGCACATGGTTGCATCTGCATTAGACTCACAAGCATATCTCTTTTAGGAAATCCTGGCTTTCAAAGAGGCTAGATCTGTATCACTGTGTCTAGAGCACTCGATCCGTAACATCATATTTGAGAGATTCACATCAAGAGCCAGAATTTGTGTGCTTTTACTCTGCCTGTGAGAATGATTAGAACATGCTAGTCTAATTATGCTGAGCTATATTTCAGCATCTGTCATATAAACAATGGCCGTGTAGACTATATCTGCAATGAAATACAATGCTACAGATGCAGTGTGTGCCTGGACTAGAATAGCATCAAACTGACCGTTAAACAGGTCATCAACAGAACAACCGGGGACTATAGAAATGTAGACCTCAGCAGAAGAAACCTAGAGTGAACCCAAGCTCCAGGGGGTGGACAGTCATCACTTGTCTGTGCCGGGTGGAGAATAACATTGAACATGGCTTTATGAGGCCAAATTGTCCATCGACATATGAAAACGTTCCGATGACCTGTGGGTCAGTAAAAAGATTATACACCTACTCAGCAGCAAATCAATTTAAAAAGTAAAACAATAGTTACAGTGGTTAGAAAGCCGTCGGGACGTTGTCCTCCGGCGATAACACAGATGCGGTTAGCTTTCCATAGATAATTGTGAAAAGGTCAAGGCAAACATAGCAAAGGACCAAGAGGGCTGTGGGCAGTAATAGCAGAAGTTGGCATGCAGAAGCTATGCTAGATCAGCAGTGCAACCAGAAGCCACACTAGATCAGCAACGCAACCAGATTGGCTTTGCGCTGCGACAACTAGAAGTAATCGGGAGACGTCGACGGTAAGCATGATCCTAGGGACTGAGGAGCTCCTATGAAGGGAGTGAGACAGAAAATGAGAGGGTGAGGGAGTAAGATGGTGTTCTGAGTCACAACACATTCCTCCACTAAATACGATTTCAAATAAGAAGTCTTCAGACAAATAGCAGTTGGTTATGACGATTTATTCGTTTGCACGGGAGCAAGTCAACTGCATGACAATACAGAAGACAGATTAACATCATGGTGGGCTGCTTGAGGCCTTATGAGAGAGTGAGAGGAAAGTAATCGCAGGGAGAGAATCATTTGAATGAACATATCTCTTAGGGGTAAAGGTCAGCAAAACACCACATCAATTAGAATTATTTCAGAATAAATGACAGCAGACATGACAGACTTTACCTAGCTCCCATGGCAAATAGAATGTTACAGAGGGGATTCTGTGACTTGGTCCAAATGTACCACCTGACGGCCAACCAAATATGAAGTAGCCCCACCGACGTTGCAAAGCAGATCTCCAGACCACCAAAGTGATATCAAAAGACCAGCAACTAACTACCTTGAGACAATGCAACTGGCAAGTTCTGTTGAACCGCACAAGCCTGAAGGGGTGCAAAACCGGACAAAACTGGATCTCGTCAGTGACTCAACTGAGCCTGAGCACGACCAAGAGCCTGGTATGACGTAACGCCCCGTCCTTGAGAGGGAGGCAGTAAGCCAGTGACTCAGCCTCCGTAATAAGGTCAGTGATAGAGCATCCTGGGCCAGACAGGGGGGCCTGCCAGAAAGAGACAGCAAGGGCGGTTCATCAATCCTCTGCAATGCCATTCACTTTCACACACCTGGGCCACACCACACTCAATCACAGGACCACTGAAGAGATTCAGCAGGCAGCCGGTTTAGTAGGTAAACCACGGCGATGGTGGAAAGGTATGATCTCCTAGGGACAGTTAGTCATGTGACCGTGCCCTGCTACATAAAGCACACAGGCAGGCATCAGGGCATTCAGATACTGCACGATTGAATGACAGAACGAGCAAAAGCGGTGACCTAAGCCACCTTCGGCATGGTATGGCCGTCATCACCCGGGACGCCCGTTTCAGTGTCTCAGCAGTTACTACTCTGGGCGGGACAAGGGCTGTCCAGGCTACACTAAATGTGATGCGACAAACACAACATTATCCGTCCTGTGAGCAACAGCAGCTTGTTGACAAAAGACGCTAAAGAGGAACGGCTAGAGTTGTGCAATCTAACCGGCGGGTTACGAACAGACAATCAGCAGCCCGGCACAACCGCTGCGCCGTGCTACCTGGCACGCAGTCACCAACCCAGAGCAACAGAAACGTAGAAAAGCAATCACCTTACTCTACTGTAGATCAACGGTTACTTCAACTGTAGATCATAAGAAAATGGCACAATCATAAAACATAGCAACAAAATAAAAACTGAACTGACCCCTGTTCAAAGTCTGCATACCCTTAGTTCTTAATACTGTGTATTGCCCCCTTTAGCATCAATGACAGCGTGCAGTCTTTTGTAATAGTTGTCAATGAGGCCCTGAATTCTTGCAGGTGGTATAGGTGCCCATTCGTCTTGGCAAAATGCCTGCAGGTCATGCAGAGTCTGGTTGTTTTGCATGAATCGCACATTTGAGGCTCGACGATATTATCGTCAGGAGACTGTGATGGCCACTCTAGAACCTTCGTGTTTTTCTGTTGTAACCACTGGTGGGTCAACTTGGCCTTGTGCTTAGGGTCATTGTCATGCTGAAAAGTCCAAGAGTATCCCATGCACTTTCATGCTGAAGAATGCAAATTGTCTGCCTGAATTTTATAATAACATGCATGATAACATGAATTCATCTTGCCATCAATTTTCATGAGATTCCCCATGCCTTTAGAGCTCACACACCCCAAAACATCAGTGAATAACAGCCATGCTTCACAGTGGGGATGGTATTCTGTTCACTAAAGGCCTTGATGACCCCTCTCCAAACATTGCGCTTTAGGTTGTGATCATAAAGCTCTATTTTGGTCTCGCCACTCCAAATTACAGTGTGCCAGAAGCTGTGAGGCGTGTCAAGGTGTTGTCGGGCATATTGTAACCAGCCTTTTGTGTGGCATTTGCGCAGTAAAGGCTTCTTTCTGGCAACCCGCATATCATTTTTGTTCAAGTATCGTCATATTGTGCTCCTTGAAACAACCACACTGTCTTTTTCCAGAGCAGCCTGTATTTCTCCTGAGGTTACTTGTAGGTTTAAATTTGTATCCGAAACAATTCTTCTGGCTGTTTTGGCCGAAATGTTTCATTGTCTACCTGACCTTGGCTTGGTATCAAGAGATCCCTGAATTTTCCTCTCCTTAAGTGATTGAACAGTGCTGACTGGCATTTGCAAGGCTTTGGATATCTTTTTATATATTGTTCTATCTTCATCAACTTCCATTCCCTTGTTACGCTAACAAACTCATTGACTATTTACACACTAATTGCAATTGAAAAAGCCTGTGTGGGAAATGCACCTATAATTGCCATTTTCACCTGTGTGTGTCACCTTCAAGGATATGTTAACTTTTGATCTGGGCCATTTGGATGATTTCTGTTATGATTTTAATAGGAGCCAAAAAACTTTGTGTTAATTAATGGCTACATATGTTCACTATCCTTAAATAAAATAAATGCCAAAATTTCACAATTTCTGTCAGGGAATGTAAATTGATAAGCACAACTGTAGATGTTTTTACAACTGTAGGTGTCTTTTTATGTCCCCAAAATGTCGATACGCCAACAATAAATAATACTTTGAATTTGTTGAGAACAAGCTTACGGACAAATGAAGAACATTTGAGCCAAAAAAAACAATGCAATTGGTAGCTTGAGGGTTAAGAACAGAGAGATCATTTTCAAAAGTGACATGCTTTCCTATCTGGCCCATATATCTTTATTATTTTGTGTCCGCTGGGTTCGGTCCATGGGAAGACTGCTGTTTATAGGTTTGTATCCCATGGTTCTGAATTCTCCTAACACCCCTGAAAGATATATTACTCTGTTAATGAATTCAACCTAAGTGTTCACACTTTCTGCCATGCATTTAAAGGCCCAAGCCTGTTTTTATACTTTTTTTCAACATTTAATTAAAACCTGTAATGAAAATTGCACAGAGCGCAGTAGTAGTGGGTGAGGTTAAGTGTTAAGGGCAGGTTTCTGCACTTCCCCATAGATTGTGATCATAAACTTCTCAGGTGGACGCGGAAGGAAATGTGTGTTAACGTGAGGGAATAATCAATGCCCGTCAGAAAGATGCATGATTTCAGCTCTAGGGATAAATACCTGTGCATGCGATCAATTTGTCATGGCGATTCCCTATGTGGCTCAAACAGAGCACATTGAATTTCCTGCATTCCTTCAGTGTGTGTGTGCTTCTCATTATGTACTGTGCATTATTTCCAGTATACATATTTACTTATAAATATACAGCATATAACCTCAAAGCAGACTTGTGATCTGTAGGTTAGAAAAAAGGCTGAAAAAAAACGCACTAGTGGCAACCGGAATTCAGTGTCCTGCTCATGGGAACGTTCAGTGTCCTGCTCATGGGAACATTCAGTGTCCTGCTCATGGGAACATTCAGTGTCCTGCTCTTGGGAACGTTCAGTGTTCTGCTCATGGGAACATTCAGTGTCCTGCTCATGGGAACATTCAGTGTTCTGCTCATGGGAACATTCAGTGTCCTGCTCATGGGAACATTCAGTGTTCTGCTCATGGGAACATTCAGTGTCCTGCTTAAGGATTCACACCGACAACCTTTCAGCTATTGGCTTAACACTCCAACCAATCCACTTAGAGAGTGGCAATGGATTGCTCAAATAACAGACTCGGGACGTTGATTGATAAAACGCCATGGTGACAGTGAGGGTCCGACTCTGGTCAGCGCTGTTGTCTTCTGACTTCCTACAGTATGAGGTCGGCCTGTTTTTCCACTGAGACACAGCGGAGGTTGATCTTCCGCGCCATCGGTTTCCGGTGATTGATAACCCTATTTCAACTCTCGGACCAGTCTCACCTATTAACTGCCTCACTGCTCCTTCTCAGTGGATCTCTCTCCTCCCCACCACCTCCGCCCGGCCCATCTCTCTCTCCATCACTCCCCTTCTGGCTGATGTTTCCCAGCCTCACCAGGAGACTGATTTGTAGGTAGACACAGAGACATGACGGATGGATTGGAGATGTTCAGGCAACTAGTCGCCAACAATTGGACCAACACAGTCTCTACCCCATCCTGGAAGAAATGGTGCTGGTAAAAATGTCTTCTATGTCATCAGAACTAATCAGACACCATTTTGTCCGGACTCAGGGATGCGATGCCAAGAGATAATGGGGCTTAATGAGTAAAAAATGTATAGATTATAATAATAAAATACTATCTTCACATCTTTTCACACACTTTACTCTTCCTGGGTTATTATATACAGAATTTAAGTTGGGGGTTCAATCTGTTGGGAGCTATCTTCATTTGTAAAAGAGCAATACCTGCTCTCAAAATGAGTATTTATCATATCGATTTTTATTTTTATTTTGACCCTTTTCATCAACCAAGCACAGTCAATAACACACCAGATGCCACACTGATAACAACAAATCTGAAGGTTATAGACAGTCACTCATCCAATTTGCCATTTGTCTTGGCAATAACTAATAACTAACTTTGGGGTTCCCAATGTCAAAATGGTCCACAACTGTTTCATGTCACATTGCAGCCTATGAGGAAGAACACAATGACTTATTTGAATGTATTCCCATTCATGATGTTTTGTAATGAGATATGTAGTGGATAGTGTAGTGTTATTAATGTACAGTATTGAAATAAAAGGTCCTTCCGTAGACAGACACAGATGGACACACCAACCAGATACTAGAAACTCTGGAGGTACTAATTCAGAAAAAGAAAGAAGGGATTTAAGACAGGAGAGAGTTAAAGGAGAGGGTCGGGGCCCGAAAGAAAGACAGACTGGAAAAAAGAGTGAGCATTGGACCCAAAGGAGAGAGAAATACTGAGCGTGGCGACTCCTGGGAGAATAATATTCTTCCTTCATGAACATGACAGCTCTGGGGAAGATTTAAAATTGACATGAAAAATATTGTTTATGCCCTAGTTAATATGACACTCATATTTCTATGTCATTATGATTCATCAAAGTGATTGGAGGGGAGACCTAAAACATGAACGAAATGCATTCTAGCAGTCCATGTTCCATGGCAGCCATCAAATGGCTCACCTTCCCAAGACTACCCCTCAGGCCATCAACTGTGCAGGCTAATAAGTTGGGTCTAGCTCTTGTAGCTAGCGCCGACAGTTCTTCAGGGTTTTGGACGCTAAGGTGATGAGAAGGCTATTTGTTTGCATGCGTTCTACCTGAATTATTCAGTGATCGTCCTGAACTCAAAGGGGCGATGATTTCTCTAAGCTGTCGGGGGGAAACAGGAAAGTCGGACTCCCGCATGACACCCTATTCTCCAAGTTGTCGTAACCAGGATCCACCGAGAATCCCATAGGGCTCTGGACCAAAGTAGGGCACTGCGTAGGGAATAGGCTTCCGTTTGGAAGTCAAAACGTGAACAGAAAACTGTGGCGGAGTAGAAGGCTATTGGATGAACGTGACCAGTGCATTTAAATCGGTGGTGGGCGGGGGCATTATTTAACTTCATAGTAAATTCACAGTCGGTATTAAACGTTCCCCTGTAATGTCAAACCAACATCGTTAACACTTAAACTCTTAAATGTTGAGAATACGGTTGATTTGGATGACTGGATATTCATTGGGGACGTGGAACAAATATGGCGTATGGACGACATTTACAGCGGTGGGTGAGCATCCTTCCACTAACAATTTACGGAAACTGAAAATAAAATACTTCACGTGGCGTACTATCAACCTGTTTGATAAAAACTGCTCACTAGTTATAATAGACAATTTTATCTATTACTATTGGAAATATAGAAATATAGAAAATAGTATGTCTGTTCTAATCTCTGTCAGTCAGGCATTCCGATTACTAAACTAGGTCTGTTGGCGTCTGAGTAGTCTCATCAAAAGTAGTGAAGTAGGATGCCATTTTGACACCAGCCTAGCTATATGATTTAACCATAACCTTGGGTCAATGGATTGCCTTAGTCTTCTCAGGCAGACATGCAATCTCTGTTTTAGCATTGGGCCAGACCGCCGTCTGTCTAAAGGGCAAACATGGCTTAGGAGGGATCGCTTCTTAGCCACCACCATATTGATAGGGGACTGAGGTTGAGCTGGATAGAGAGAGCAAGCGATACAAGAGTTAGACAGCCGGAGAAAAGCGGAAAAGAAAAGAGAGGGAATATAGAGAGGAGAGTGATAGAAGGGGAGATAGTGAAGTGTTGAGAGAGGGAGGACAGGGAGAAGGAGGACAGGGAGAAGGAGGACAGGGAGAAGGTTGAAAGGGAGAAGGAGGACAGGGAGAAGGTTGAAAGGGAGAGAGGAGAGAGAGAGGTAGAGAGAATGTGTGCCCGTCTCATGAAACACCTGAGTCTTCATTCCTGCCCTGGGGCATATCCGTTTGGACCAGCTGTAGGTCAGGCCTGATCTTCACACCTGGCTGCCTAAGGAAGTGGGAGATTTAACTTCCTTAAAAGAGGCAGACGGATTTGGTGCTAACCTTTTAATAAATAATATATGACCATAGATCCCTCAAATTACTCAGAAATCCACCACTGCTGATGTTTTTAAAAGTGGTCACATTTCTCTGGCCCCGTCAATCAGATGTTTACCAAAAATAGTGTCGGCGTTACAACTTCTCGGTTTTTCCAATCCTGGATGGCCCCTTTAACACCGCAACGCTGCAGCCACAGCTCCACCCACGCTGGACACTGTGCTGGAGGACATCCATCCGTTAAACAAGTTGGGCTGCGAGACACCAGCAATATTTTAATGATCTGGACACTTGGTTTGTTGAAGGGTCGAAAAACATCTTCTGCCTGTCTTGCCTAGTTGAGGTCAACTCTGTCACTGAAGTGACACTACGAAGTGTGGGTCCCGAATGGCGCTTGATCGCGGACTCTCTTTCATCGTGCCTGCTGACCAGCTGGTCAAAACCTGGTAGGTCACTAGTACGAGACCAGGGTTCCATTTGGGAAGCCTGCTGAATCTGTCCCATTGGTGTGGATGACGGCGTCAGGCAGTCCGTTGCTGCTGCTGATTAGTGATTCCACCTGGCTGTCCTTTGTCCTGATGCAAACCCAAACGCTAGCTTTGTCAGTTGAACGGCAGCGCCATACCATGGACTTTACAGCCATTCTCACGGGTACCACACGACCTTGCTCTAACGCGGTCATTGTGCTCTGTTAGACCTCAAGAGAGGTGACAGAGAGAGAGACAAATAGAAACAGACAGACCGACAGAGAGACAGAGAAAGAGAGAGATGGAATTGATTAGTGGTCCAGTCGGTGTTTGCTACGAACCAGAAAGCCTTTGCCAAGTCACCAACGACAAGGCTGTTGAAGACGTGTGTGGGGCGAGGGCGTTGTAATGTGCTCGTGATCAGGCCATGCTGCTGGGATAGCATCATTTTATCCTGCCTAGTGTGAACCTGAATGAATGTGACCGGTTTTGGCAGCGTGACTACTACCCATGAGAAAGCCAGTTGCAGGGTTGTGCTAGTGCTGTTTTGTTATTTTGGGATTGATATAACCAGGGGTCAAATTGGGATTTGGGAAGTGAATTTCTACTTTCCATTTGCATTTCAAGTGTTAAACTGCTGGCCAGTAGAAGTATGGAAGCTCAGCTCCCCCACTCGGTCTCAGTTCGACCATTTGTGCAGGAGCACAGTTCCTCCTGGCTCCCGCTCATTTTAACCCCAGGATATAACTCCGTATTGAGACCGTCCAAATTTAGAAAAACCAATAGACAGAAACACACCGATGGACAGTAACACGTAAAATCCAAAGTTGTTGATGATTCTTTGTGTAAATTGAATAATTAGTTGATTATACATTTTTGCGACTAAGTTCCAAAAACCTTGAAGTGTGTGTCCTCGACCCGCAGAACTGGGTTTATCCTAAATGTTAGCAGCCATATGGTGTGGTAATCTTTTCAGATTTAAAATGGCTTGAGATAAACAAATAGTTCCTCGCGCAGAACAGCTGTGCAAGCAGAGATAATTTAATCAATGTCACGCAGATATCGGCTGTTTCCGAAGTGGCACCCTGTCCCCTGCAGATGCACGTCACGGCTCCTGGACAAATGTTCTGCACTATGCAGTGAATGGTGCTCCATTTGGGTTGCGGGCTGAAAGTAAATATCATCCTCATTACAATATTAAACAAATATTGCAAGGGGGGGGGGGGGCAGAGACGTGTGGCTGGGGCGGCAGGTCTACGCCACATTTGACAGACTTTTCCAGACAATCCAAATAAAATTAATCAGCAAAATATGTTCAGAATTAAGTGTCTTACTCTGTAGGAAAGCTTAGGATGAATGTTTGTCTCCTCTGTGACAGGGTTTTGTGTAATACCATGTGCGCAGACAATATCTTTTCACAAGTGTTTACATTTCCATTGTTTTTGGCTCTGTGCCCTGATTGGCAGACATAAACCCAGCTCCAGTATATCAACCCATGAGAGAGAGATCTAAACGTCTATCAACAATACTGAAGAAGAATAATGAAGAGCATGTGCTTGGCGTTCCACTCTTTTCCACATGCTTGTTAACATGCCCACACACTGAAAACTTCATACACACCAGTAACAACATTTACTAAATTACCACTAAAAGCACAAAAATGTGCCCCCCAAAAAGGTACCACAAGCTAACAAAATTACAAAGTTGACTGTGTGAACTGTCCCTGGTAAAAGGACAGACAAATGCTTCCATAGCCACTAAAACCTCAAGAATCTTAAAACATGAGCTTTACCGTGATTGACTCATTACAGCATTTAGGCAGTAGTTATGACTTGGGGAGCAGGAAAATGCCCTTACATACCAATATTCACAACAATACATTATTAGCTCTCTGCACACTGACCAATATTCACAACAATACATTATTAGCTCTCTGCACACTGACCAATATTCACAACAATACATTATTAGCTTTATGCACACTGACCAATATTAACAACAATACATTATTAGCTCTCTGCACACTGACCAATATTCACAACAATACATTATTAGCTCTCTGCACACTGACCAATATTCACAACAATACATTATTACCTCTCTGCACACTGACCGACTAAAAAAACGATAAATTTATTGAGCCCTCAGTCAAGTCATGTCAGACTGCACAACAATATTTTAGTTCACACTGATGTTTCAGTCTCATAGCGCTTGGCTAAGCATGTTCCCATCTGGAGAGGGAGACGGAGGGGAGTCGGAGAAGTGGGAAAAGAGTGGAAGAAGAGACGCCATTCCTAATTCTTGCGAAGATGTAATGATTTAGCCTGGCGTCTCTGAGGCTCAGTCAAGATCACTTTGATCCTGGAGAGCTACGAGGTTCATTAGGTGGTTACATTAATACACCTGATTCAGCTTCTGGTCAAGATGAGGGGTTGATTAGTTAAGTTGTAGCTGTACAGTAGCGTGGTCTGGAGGAGTGTTTGTGTGTGTCAAGGTGCCAAGCTGCAGTTTGAGGACTCCCAAAACAACACTGAATTAAACAGGGTGTCTAGACAGACGAACACAGACAGGAGGGACCGAGGGGCGTTGGGGAGGGTTAGTAGTCAACACAAGTAGGTTGGGGAAGCTGAAATACAAAATAGCATGAAGACAGACAGAGAGGAGAGGAAGTGTGGGGTTGTCCCTGAACATGTTGTTTTCACAGATTAAGATACACGGCAGACACACCACCGTTCCATTAAGATACATGGCAAACACACCATAATTCCATTAAAATACACGGCAGACACACCACCGTTCCATTAAGATACAAGGCAAACACACCATAATTCCATTAAAATACACGGCAGACACACCACCGTTCCATTAAGATACATGGCAAACACACCATAATTCCATTAAAATACACAGCAGACACACCACCGTTCCATTAAGATACA
>JACXGJ010013993.1:0-15478 GCA_016801105.1 Esox niger | reverse complement strand
GCAGCTCTGTGACCTGAGTTCCATCACCCCTGTTCTTATTGTTGAGAACATGATACCTGTTTCCACATTTCTCAACAAGCCACTGGAGGTCCTTCCCTTCACTCTCAATGTGCTGCTCAATGGTTGTGTCTCCCAGACAGTCTCCTCTGGTGAACAACACTATAGTGTGACTCCAGACCAGCTCTCTGAGAAGACCCAGATGTTCCTCTATTGATCTTCTGTGTTCCTCAGTGAATGACCTATCTACCCGTAAGACCAGGAGGAGAGTGTGGGGTCCTGGAGGACACCGAGACACACTGAGCATGATCTCCTGTTTAATCAGCTCAGGTGTCATCTCTATTGGGTAATTCTCCCACCATCCTGGAGTGTCGACCACAGTGACCTGCCTCCCTGCTACTTCTCCCTGTCTCTTCACACACTGAGCAGATGTCCTCAGGTCAAACTCCTTTTTGCCCAGGATGGTGTTTCCTGATGAACTCTTCCCAGCCCATCTGTATCCCAACAGAACAATCCTCAGATCTGACAGGAGGGAATAATCTGGTAGAGATAAAGAGGAAGTATTTACCCATTGAAATATCCCAATTCTTTCATTAGGAGATACATTTAGCAAAAAAACAATGGTGATTGTGTTACTACACTAAAATTACATTGCAACTTTCAAAACAATGAGAAAAATAGTTTAAATGCTATTGTCAAAATTGTAAAGACCATTTACACAAGGTTTAGAAGTGATGATTAAAGTTAAAGGTTGGTCACTACATGTCTAAAAACTGGAAAACATTTTAATCAGAACATGAGGCTGACACAGAACTACAAAAGAATTTGTAGCTTTACACAAACTAATCAAAGGGGATCATGCAAAGAACTCAACACATTAATCTGACAGCAACTTTTCCTTCATACAGTTAAACATTTGAATCAAGAAAATAAGTTAACTTACCAATGAATATTTGTTGTATTTCCCTCAAATGTTTTATTGTCTTGGATCTCTCATCAGCTCTGTCTACTTTCCTTCTCTTCTGATGCTTGATCTTCTCCAGGATCTCTCTGTTTATCTCATAATGGCCTCCTCTGTTTCCAGCCACCATCTCCTCTATCTTCTCCAGCAGCTCTGTGACCTGAGTTCCATCACCCCTGTTCTTATTGTTGAGAACATGATACCTGTTTCCACATTTCTCAACAAGCCACTGGAGGTCCTTCCCTTCACTCTCAATGTGCTGCTCAATGGTTGTGTCTCCCAGACAGTCTCCCCAGGTGAACACCACTATAGTGTGACTCCAGACCAGCTCTCTGAGAAGACCCAGGTGCTCCTCTATTGAGCTTCTGTGTTCCTCAGTGAATGACCTATCAACCCGTAAGACCAGGAGGAGAGTGTGGGGACCTGGAGGACACTGAGACACACTGAGCATGATCTCCTCTTTAATCAGCTCAGGTGTCTTCTCTATAGGGTAATTATTCCACCATCCTGGAGTATCGACCACAGTGACCTGCCTCCCTGCTACTTCTCCCTGTCTCTTCACACATTGAGCAGATGTCCTCAGGTCAAACTCCTCTCTGCCCAGGATGGTGTTTCCTGATGAACTCTTCCCAGCCCCTCTGTAACCCATCAGGACAATCCTCAGATCTGAGAGGTGGAAGGAGTCACCTGATGGAGAGAAAACACACGCTATTATTTACACAAACTTTCAACTAATGTATCATAATTTCCATCTTTATAAAGCAGTGGTCATCCATAGTCTTATTAAGTTATTAAGTAATCTATCTAATACAGTAATTTACTGTTTGTTCAGTTTCCTTCTCTTATAAGACATTAATGGTGCCTGTCTGCACCAATGAATATTAGAAGTAAATTTTCGTGACATTATTGCATTTTGGTCAAATTATACCAATGTCATAATCATTATACAGCAAATGTCTTTTACGTTCTATCATGAAGACGATACACTTAACAAATCATGTATAATGAACCATTTTACTGTATAGCTGTGATGTCATCTAGGCCATTTATTGAAACTATCCAATTACACAAAATCAGAGATGAAAATAAACTCACCCATTGGTGATCTGAGGGTCTCTCTCAGTTCCTTCACCTTCATCAGTCTCTGTTTCACTCTCCTTTTCTCTGTTTTCCTTTTCTCTTCTATTGTCTCCAGGATGTTTCTGTTTATCTCAAATTGTTGTCCTCTGTTTCCTGCCACCATCTCCTCTATCTTCTCCAGCAGCTCTGTGACATGAGATCCATCACCCCTGTTACTATTGTTGAGAACATGATACCTGTTTCCACATTTCTCAACAAGCCACTGGAGGTCCTTCCCTTCACTCTCAATGTGCTGCTCAATGGTTGTGTCTCCCAGACAGTCTCCCCAGGTGAACAACACTATAGTGTGACTCCAGACCAGCTCTCTGAGAAGACCCAGGTGCTCCTCTATTGATCTTCTGTGTTTCTCAGTGAATGATGTATCAACACGTAATACCAGGAGGAGACAGTGGGGTCCTGGAGGACACAGAGACACACTGAGCATGATCTCCTCTTTAATCAGCTCAGGTGTCATCTCTATAGGGTAATTCTCCCACCATCCTGGAGTGTCGACCACAGTGACCTGCCTCCCTGCTACTTCTCCCTGTCTCTTCACACACTGAGCAGATGTCCTCAGGTCAAACTCCTCTCTGCCCAGGATGGTTTTTCCTGATGAACTCTTCCCAGATTGTCTGTAACCCAACAGGACAATCCTCAGATCTGAGAGGTGGAAGGAACCTCCTGGTAGAGAGAAAACACGCTATTATTTTCACAAACTTTCAATTACATTATCATAATTTCCATCTTTATAAAGCGGTGGTCATTAATAGTCTTATTAAGTCATTAAGTAATGAATCTAAAACAGTAATTTACTGTTTGTTCAGTTTCCTACTCTTACAAGAAGTTAATGGTGCCTGTCTGCAGCAATGAATATCAGAAGTACATTTTCTTGACATTGCATTTTGGTCAAATTATACAAATGTAATAATCCTTAAACAGGAAATATCTTTTTCGTTCTATCATGAAGACGATACACTTAACAAATCATGTATAATGAACCATGTTACTGTATAGCTGTGATGTCATCTAGTCCATTTATTGAAACTATCCAATTACACAAAATCAGAGATGAAAATAAACTCACCCATTGGTGATCTGAGGGTCTCTCTCAGTTTCTTCATGTTCATCAGTCTCTGTTTCACTCTCCTTTTCTCTGTTTTCCTTTTCTTTTCTATCATCTCCAGGATCTCTCTGTTCATTTCATACTGGCCTCCTCTGTTTCCTGCCACCATCTCCTCTATCTTCTCCAGCAGCTCTGTGACCTGAGTTCCATCACCTCTGTTCTTATTGTTGAGAACATGATACCTGTTTCCACATTTCTCAACAAGCCACTGGAGGTCCTTCCCTTCACTCTCAATGTGCTGCTCAATGGTTGTGTCTCCCAGACAGTCTCCTCTGGTGAACAACACTACAGTGTGACTCCAGAACAGCTCTCTGAGAAGACCCAGGTGTTCCTCTATTGATCTTCTGTGTTTCTCAGTGAATGATATATCAACCCGTAAGACCAGGAGAAGAGTGTGGGGTCCTGGAGAACACCGAGACACGCTGAGTATGATCTCCTCTTTAATCAGCTCAGGTGTCATCTCTATAGGGTAATTCTCCCACCATCCTGGAGTGTCGACCACAGTGACCTGCCTCCCTGCTACTTCTCCCTGTCTCTTAACACACTGAGCAGATGTCCTCAGGTGAAACTCCTCTCTGCCCAGGATGGTGTTTCCTGATGAACTCTTCCCAGATTGTCTGTAACCCAACAGGACAATCCTCAGATCTGAGAGGTGGAAGGAACCACCTGGTAGAGAGGAGAGGGAGATCACCCTTTTTATTTTCCCAAATATTCAATTGAGAGGTCATAATTTCAGTCAGTAATAATCAATGTTAATTAGTATCCATACTGCGTTATGTAGTAAATTGTTGACAGTAATTCACTGTTGGTTTATTAATTTTGTTTTCATTAATTATTTTTTTGTATGGGACAAACACATTGAAAGGTAAATATGTTGACCTGCATGTTTGTCATTATTTATTAAATTGCATTATAATTGGTAGAAATAATGTATTTCATTGATTGTCATGAACAGAAAATACATTTCAAGCTGCACAATAAACTATGTTACTGTAGAGATAAAATATCATCTATTTGAATAACCTACAGAGGCCAAAATGAACCCACCTAGAAGTGATCTGAGGGTCTCTCTCCGCTCCTTCACCTTCATCAGTCTCTGTTTCACTCTCTCCTCTGTCATTCTTCTCTCTTCTATCTTCTCCAGTATCTCTTTGTTAATCTCATAATGGCCTCCTCTGTTTCCTGCCACCATCTCCTCTATCTTCTCCAGTAGCTCTGTGACCTGAGTTCCATCACCCCTGTTCTTATTGTTGAGAACATGATACTTGTTTCCACATTTCTCAACAAGCCACTGGAGGTCCTTCCCTTCACTCTCAATGTGCTGCTCAATGGTTGTGTCTCCCAGACAGTCTCCTCTGGTGAACAACACTATAGTGTGACTCCAGACCAGCTCACTGAGAAGACGCAAATGTTCCTCTATTGATCTTCTGTGTTCCTCAGTGAATGATGTATCAACCCGTAAGACCAGGAGGAGACAGTGGGGTCCTGGAGGACACCGAGACACACTGAGCATGATCTCCTCTTTAATCAGCTCAGGTGTCATCTCTATTGGGTAATTCTCCCACCATCCTGGAGTGTCGACCACAGTGACCTGCCTCCCTGCTACTTCTCCCTGTCTCTTAACACACTGAGCAGATGTCCTCAGGTCAAACTCCTCTCTGCCCAGGATGGTGTTTCCTGATGAACTCTTCCCAGATTGTCTGTAACCCAACAGGACAATCCTCAGATCTGAGAGGTGGAAGGAACCACCTGGTAGAGAAAAAGAGAGAGAACACCTTTGGATCGTTACAACTAATGTTACATAATCATGTTCACTACTGTGGGAATCTGTATTTGATTATGTATTTGAGGTTATGTCTGCACATGACATTCACAACAGAGCATTTTAGAACTAACTGATATTCATAACAGAGCATTATAGAATTAACTGATATTCATAACAGAGTATTATAAAACTGATATTCATAACAGAGTATTATAGAACTATCTGATATTCATAACAGAGTATTATATAATAAACTGATATTCATAACAAAGTATTATAGAACTAACTGAAATTCGTAACAGAGTATTATATATCCAAGTGATATTCATTTGGACTCTTCTTATCTGTCAACAATTGTTTCATGATCTGTTAACTTCATTCTTTGATTGGACAAACTCACAGCTTGTAATCTTCTTCAAAGTCTTCTTCAATACATTTTGTTTATTCTTCATACAAACTTTGAGAAAACAGTGAAACACAAAATGTTTGTCCTTACACCAGTATTAATGTTCTACTTAATTTTGTTTTCATTGCAGAATTGCAGTAATGATGTGTTGTTCTACAACATAGTCCATAAGTGTTTGGATCGTGTTTCACATTTTTATGTTTAGCCTTTGTTTTCCAGCATTTTGGATTTGTCATGAATCAATAACTAATAAGGTGAAGTCAAAAGTCATTGGACATTTGGCTGCTCAGCTGTTTCCAGGTCAGGTGTGTGTTGTGGACAGCTGTTTCCTGGTCAGGTGTGTGTTGTGGACAGCTGTTTCCTGGTCAGGTGTGTGTTGTGGACAGCTGTTTCCTGGTCAGGTGTGTGGGTCAGGGGTGTGTTGTGGACAGCTGTTTCCTGGTCAGGTGTGTGTTGTGGACAGCTGTTTCCTGGTCAGGTGTGTTGTGGACAGCTGTTTCCTGGTCAGGTGTGTGTTGTGGACAGCTGATTCCTGGTCAGGTGTGTTGTGGACAGCTGTTTCATGGTCAGGTGTGTGTTGTGGACAGCTGTTTCCTGATCATGTGTGTGTTCTGGACAGGCTATTTGAGTAAGGATAACTTGTAATTTGCAGTGTTTCCATACTAGTTTATGTTTTACAGTATGGTGGACCATTTTCATGCTTGTCTCAGTTACATTCTGTATATTGTATGTTGTTGATAACGAATGTGGATATGAGTTTACCTGAATGAGTGTTTGTTTCCATGACAGACATTATTGTCTCATCAGAATCTCCAGCATCTCCCCTCCTCTATTCTATTCAGATTCTCTAGTCTCTTCTCTCCTTCCTTCAGTCTCCAGTCTCCTCTCGTCAGAGTATCCAGCCTTCTTTCAGCCTCCTTTGTCCTCTTCTCATAACAGTTTCAAGCAGCCTCTCTCTCCTTCAGACTCCAGCCTCCTCTCCGCTTACTTATATTGTAGCCTAGAGTTTTCTTTTCTGCAGAAAATGACAAATAACTGACAAATTGTTTCATTTTACAGTTCTGAGATCTTGTCTCTAGGGTCCTAAGATGTTATTAAAAGTACATTATAGGTGATGTTGTTCAGTCAAATCAGAAATAAAGCCCACATTTAGACCAAGTTTTGTGTAGATTTAAATCAGTTCACTTGGACTTCTAGTGAGCTGACTGGCAGTCCAACCATCAGTGTATATATCATGTCCTTTAACTGAAAGGTCAAGAGGATTGGAAGCAAACAGGCGATAAACCTTTCAGCTGACAGTTGCATCACACAGTAGAAAGGAACGATTATTAAAGACACCTGTCAGCAACACAAGGAGGAAAGTAAAGGAAGTACAAAGTACCTGCCACACATTCTACTCACATGACTCTGGCAAAGCCTGCCACTTGCTATCAGTAATAGAAAGACGTTATAAAAACAGCAGTTGAGCTTTAACCTCATAAAGCATTATATCTCCAGACAAGGATCTTCTAGCCCATTAATCAACAGAAAACTAACTGACCATAACTATCATAGTGAGAATTGTCTGTACATGTGATTCTCATAAGAGTATTTATAAGACACCATTATAGTGAAAAACTGTTATTCAAATAGTATTCTCTTGTTTGAAAATGCATTTGGTTCTCAAAGAAATGTGAAAGAATCTCACCAGTCTGTAGGTAGGGAACTGAGATCATTAACCTGTCTTGGAGAATCCATGTCACTATTGTTCTATGTACCTTAGTTGTTTGAGCATAATGATTCCAGGGTTGCTGGTTCAATTCCAATGAGGGCCCAGTACATACGATTCACACTCGCACCCCTGTATGTCCCTCTGGATAAGAGAGTTACAGTACCTAAACATACTGGAAGACCAGATCCACAAAATGCTCTTGGAAGGACTTTGACCCTGTTTGTTAGGTTTGCCTCAAGCAATGGATTACATATTAATAAGATTACAAGAGCGATCAGAAATATCCACTGTAGAGAAACATGCCTGTTTTCTCTCTGGAATTACTTCTCAGAATCTATCTAGTGCCTGAAGACACTGTCACCATCTTGGACTTGAGAGTGTGTGACATGGTCTAATAATCACTGACTAAACCAGAGAGTTTATCATCTCTCACCATTAACAAAAAAAAGTGTTTAACAAATTAAAATCCCCCGTCTGAGATGTTTACTTAGTCTGTTGAACGGTTGGGACGGGGCATTGACAGGGTTCTGTCTGGTGTGACTGCACAGGTTTTTGGTCGGACACTTGCATGGTACATGCTTGGGCGTCTGCTTGTGCGCCCGTGTTTTTTGGACTGGCCTTGGACGGTCCAATTCAGTTCTTACTGATTGAGGTACCGGATGGGTTGGTGCCATGTGTGCATTCGTTTGGGACTGTGTGTCAGTGCGCAAACATATGTGCCAGTGGTTGAGTGGGATGGAAGCGGGTCAGTGGCGCAGTTGGTATCCAGTGCTGGAGCTGTCTTGTTAGGCACTTGTCTCTTTGGTGAGCTTGGTGACCGGCAGGGAGAACATATTGGGCTTGCTCGCTTTGCCCTTTACCAATAGGAGCGAAGCCCCTTTGGGCAAAGCTCCACTAAGTAGAAGGATAGTTACTTTCGTAACTCTATGAGTAGAGCATTGCCCATAGGGTTCATGCCTTGACCAGTCTCTGACTGCTTTTCTCATGAAGAAAGGTATGTCGAGAGACTGAGCGGGGTGAGAGACCCTCTGTAATAGCTCTCTAATTTCAGTGACTGCATATTGGGCAGAAGGGTAAACCAATAGGAGAGAAGCCCCTAGGAGTGGCGCTCCACTCATAGAACTGGAGTTAAATTTGTACCTGCCACACAATTTACACACATGAATCTGGCAAAGCCTGCCACATCAGTAATCAAAACGCAGTTGAACTTTGACCTCATAACGCATTATACAGTCCCCTCCAAAAGTATTGGAACTGCAAAGCAAATTTCTTTGTTTTTGTTGGTCACTGAAGACATGGGTTTAAGAACAAAAGATTAATATGAGACAAGAGTTCAGGAATTTCAGCTTTCATTTCCTGGTATTCACATCTAGATGTGTTAAACAACTTAGGACATTTCACCGTTTGAATTTGACCACAATATTTTTAGGGGAGCAAAATAATGGAACAAATATTAAGGTAAATAGCATTTAATATTTGGTGGCATAACCCTTGCTTGCAATAACTGCCTCAAGCCTGCAACCCATCGACATCACCAAACTGTTGCATTCTTCATTTGTGATGCTTTTACCGCAGCTTCTTTCAGTTCTTGTTTGTTTCGGGGTGTTTCTCCCTTCAGTCACCTCTTAAGGAGGTGAAATACATGCTCTATTGGGTTAAGGTCAGGTGATTGACTTGGCCAGTCTAAAACCTTTTTTTTCCCCTGATGAAGTCCTTTGTTTTGTTGGAAGTGTGCTTTGGGTCATTTTCCTGCTACATGATAAACTTCATCACGATTAGTTTTAATGCATTTCTCCGTAAATTGGCAGACAAAATGTTTCTGTACACTCTGCTACCATCATCAGTTACATCTTCAATAAATATTAATTTATTTTGTTCCAGAAGCAGCCATGCATGCCCAAGCCATGACATTACCTCCACATTGCTTTACAGATGAGCTTGTATGCTTCGGATCATAAGCAGTTCCTTTCTTTCTCCAGACTTTGACCTTTCCATCACTTTGGTAGAGATTAATCTTGGTCTCATCAGTCCATAAGATTGTGTTCTAGAACTTTTGCGGCTCAACTCTGTACTTTGCAAATTTCAATCTGGCCTTCAAATTCTTACTGGTGATGAGTGGTTTGCATCTTGTGGTGTGGACTCTATATTTCTGCTCTATGAGTCTTCTTCAAACAGTGGATGGTGATACCTTCACCCCTGCACTGTGGAGGTCGTTGGTGATGTCACTTACTGATGTTTTGGGGGTTTTCTAACAATGTTTCTGTCATCAACTACTGTTGTTTTCCTTAGCTGACCTGCTCGACATCTAGATGTGAATACCAGGAAATGCAAGCTGAAACTCTGAACTCTTGTCTCATACTGATCATTTGATCTTAAACCCAAATGTCTTCAGTAAACAACAAAAACTAAGGAATTTGCCTTGCAGTTCCAATATTCTGGAGGGGACTGTATAAGGTGAACTGAGGATAGGGTGGGTTAATCCTTAAAGCCATGTATTGACCATTCCAATACTTTTGGAGGGGACTGTATCTCCAAACAAAGATCTTGTAACCTATTGAACAACGGAAAACTATAAATAAACATAGCTATCATGGTGAGAGTCTGTACTGTATGTGCCTGTACTTCTAACAAGATTTCAGCACTTATAAGACACTATTATATATAAAATACTGTTACTCAAGTAATATTCTCTTTGGTTTGTGAGCATGAGGTTGTGTCCCACATCAGTTGTAGGTAGGGAACTGAGAGCATTAACCTGTCTTGGTGAATCCATGTAAGTAGTCATGTAGGAGATAACTATCAGTACTGTTCTATGTTCCTTAGTTGATTGAGCATAATTTTTCCAGGGTTGCTGGTTCGATTCCAATGAGGGCCAGTACAAACATGTACAGCCGCAATGCTGTATGTCCCTAAGCATACTGAAACAATAGTTTCCACAAAATGTTCTTGGATGGACTTTTACCCTGTTTGGTGGATGTGGCTAAAACAATGGATTACATAATACAAGGATTACAAGAATGTTCAGGACTATGTAATGTAGAAGAAACATGCCTCTCCAAAACACCTCGACAATTAAGACACATTGATGAGCCTATCGCCAAACCATAGAGCCTATCATCACTCACCAAACCATAGAGCCTATCATCTTTCACTCAAATAAAAAGGCTATCCTCTCACTAAAAGTTAAGACAAAGTGTCATTAAACAGGGGGCAGATGAAGAGATGATATACAGACAATGCATCCCAAATGACAGCCAATACCCTATTATGTAAACTACATTTGATGAGAGTCCATTGGGCTATCACATCTTTCAGGTGGCGACAACCAAGCCATTGGTGATAAACATCCATTTTCTAGTGAGGTATAACACAATATTTGTAGAAAGAAACAGCCATTATCTAGTGAGGTATAACACAGTTCTTGTAGAAATACTTGGAGTAAATGTTTGCCACTCCAGCCACCCTTGACTCCCATTCGGACATTGAAACATATGCTTCCTCCGTTCTGGATTACATCTGCATCAACAATGTCATCATCCATAAACGAATAAAAACCTTCCCCAACCAGAAGCCTTGGATGAACAAAGAGGTCTGGCAACTGCTAAAGACAGGCAACGCTGCTTTCAGATCCGGTGAAGCGGAGGACTAAAGCTCATCCAGGGCCACCCTTCCATTAGCTCGTCCTGCTGCCCAGCACATCTTTGGCTGATGGTTAGTGATGGAGTCCCCGGGTGTGTGCTCAAAGCATATGCTGGGTAGCTGGCTGAGGTCTACTGACATTCTCAGCTCTGGTCAGAAAGGTTCTTGAGGAGGCTGAAGCCTGCCTGTCCTCCAAAAGCCTTTTTTGAACATTTACCGCTGCACAATGGAGAGCATTTTGCAAACTGCCCCGCAGTGTGGTTTAGAGGTCGCTCCACAGCCGACCAGAAGGCCCTGCAACGGGGGGTAAAAACCGCCCAGCACAACACTGGTGCCCAGCTCCCAGTTCCCAGCCATCATAGATCTCCAGGAGAAATCTTGCCAGGGCGCATGGCATCGTCAGGGTCTCTTCAAATCCATGCCACAATCTTTTTGCCATTTAGAATTACTATTTGTACTCGTGCAAGTATTAATCCCACTTGTAACATTGTTCTGCCCTCCTCTATTTGCCTTATTAGCACATTAAGTGTTGCCATTTGCACTGCATTTGCCTTCACTGCAAATCTAGGCACTCCACTTGTAATATACATATACTTAATACTAGTAAATCTTCTGCCCGCATCTATTTGCACTTCTGGTTAGATGCTAACTACATTTTTTGTACTGTACTTGTACATGTTCAGTGACAATAAAGTTGAATCTAATCTGATCTAATAAACTTAGATTTTTAGCTAGTATGGTAGAACACAGCACCCTTATAAACAAACAACCATTATCTAGTGAGGTATAATACATTACCAGTAAAAACAGTCGTTTGCCAATTAGATTATAAAGTATATGTGAAAACAAACAACCATTAGCTAGTGAAGTATAACATGGTACCTACAGAAACAAACAACCATTAGCTAGTGAAGTATAACATGGTACCTACAGAAACAAACAACCATTAGCCAGTGAAGTATAACATGGTACCTACAGAAACAAACAACCATTAGCCAGTGAAGTATAACATGGTACCTACAGAAACAAACAACCATTACAGGAATGAAGCCCATGGCAGGTGGTTTTGGGCTAATCAACCCACTGGTTTAATAGGTATGAAGATGTTGTGAAAAAAACATTATGAAGTTCAGTATATTTATAGTGAGGAAAAAGAGAGATATATTCCTAAACTAGAAGAATCTTAGTTCAGATATTCCACATTCACATGTCAAAATGTTGTGGTAAATCCTTATAAAATGTGTGAGATTGCAACAAAAATGAGAAAGTCACTATTCAAATTTTTATAAAGACATGATGAGGAAATAATGTAATGAAAAACTAATAAAAGTAAACATTACCTTTTGTCGCAAACAATCTTCGTTGTGGGGAAATGAGGAAGTTAAGGGAAACCAGTCTTGGTACAGGTTTTTCCACTTGCCTCATCCACCTTTAGAGGGTAAACAGAATATCAAGTTACATTTGACTCAACTTTAATTCTGGTTGGACAACATTACATCACTTTACATCACATTACATTGAGATACGTCCCATCTCAGTTGGATTCTGTTCTGGAGAACATGAGAGCCAGTCAATGGCATCAATGCCTTCGTTATCCAGGAACTACCTATACACTCTGACCACATGAGACCGGGTATTATCCTGCACCAGGAGGAACCAGGGCCCACTGCACCAGGAGGAACCCAGGGCCCACTGCACCAGCGTAAGCTCTGACAATGGGTCTCTGGATTTCATCCCGGTACCAAACAGCAGTCAGGGTACAATTGGCTAGCACATGGAGATCTGTGCGACCCTCCAAGGATATGCCTCCCCAAACCATCACTGACCCACCGCCAAATCGGTCATGTTGACCCTCCAGTGGTTAGAGCAGAAAAATGTGGAGGTTCTGGAGTGGCCATCACAGTTCCCTGACCTTTATATCATCGAGCCACTCTGGGCAGATCTCAAATGTGCGGTTCATGCAAGACGACCAAAGACTTTGAATGACCTGGAGGCATTTTGCCACAGCAAATGGGCAGCTGTCCCATCTGCAGGAATTCGGGGCCTCATAGACAACTACTACAAAAGACCGCATGCTGTCATTGATGCTAAAGGGGGGAAATAAACAGTATTAAGATCTATGGGTATGCACACAAAAAGGGGCCAGTAATTTTTTTCCCTTTGTTACCATGTTTTGTTTTATGATTGTGCCATTCTGTTATGACGTAGAGATAAATGTGAATCCCATGAGAAAAAACAGACATGTGCTTTACCTGCTCACACATGTTGTCTTTACAAATGATACATATATTATCAATTTTTCAAGGGTATGCGAACCTTTGAAAACAACTGTATATTAAAAGTTTTCAATTGTCTTTACTATGTTACGTGTTCTTTCTAAACATGGCACCTTTCACTGAGCAACTTGATTGGCAATATAATCATTTTGGGCAATGTCATCTTGTGGAACAATTATTTGGACTTAAATTAACTTGCATATATTAAAATACTGATATTTTGTTGTAACTGAAACCTCAGTGTTGATCTCTCTTTTTATTAGTCTAGTTAACTAGTCATATTTGGTGTTGCATGATGGTTCAGCAGCCTATTCAGTGAATCATTGCCTAAATGAAAATATTTTTCCAGTGAATTTTTTTTGCCAACCTGACAAAATGTTTACACTACACACTAAAAGAAAACTTATATAAATGTTGATTTGAAAAGGTGTCTTATAATGTACCTTTAAATTGTGTCATCTAGTTGAATTGTGTGTGTGTGTGTGTGTGTGTGTGTGTGTGTGTTCATCATTCATTAATGACACATATTAGTAAAAATGAAGTATATAATCAACAAAAGTTAAGCACATTGGGATAAAATTCGTTTGAACGGTAAAAAAAACGTTTTCAGTAAATCCAAAGACGTGTGGAGCACGTCACGTGATAAAAAAATTGTAGTAATAGACAACGATTTAATGCCAGTGGTAACGACAGGGCAGTTACGACGCCGCGGTCGTCAACAACTCTACCGACAAACTTACCGCAAATGCATTACCAAATGCACAGTGTATCGACAAAACAGACGACATCGACCATTTGAAGAAAAAAAATTAAATAACATTGGACATATTTTTGGCTTAAATGGTACCTCAAAAAGATATGCCACGCTAGTGAGCTCTCGGCCATGCACTCAAAAACGTTTGGAGAAGGCTCGCTGAATACAAGCGAATGGGAACTGCGAAATGTGCAGGTGGATGTAATAAATGAAAAGGACACAAGAGGGCGCCCAGGGTCCAGACAAATGGTACCGTCCACGGAAAGAACTGCGTTGAATGCGGAGGCAGTAATCACTTCACAAAAATGTGTTCCTGGGAGGGAGGAGACATCCGGAGCTAGGAAATCTGTGTACAGACAAGCAATCAGGTAATCAGAGGAACAATCTGTTGGAATGGTTACGTGTGAGTCCACATTGAACAATTCACGAGAAAATGTAAACGGGCTACAAACAGAAAAATGGATTTCTCCCTTGCTGGTGAACGACACCATTGTCCCATTTAAGTTAGATACAGGTGCTAAAGTAAACCTCATAAGCCTGGGTGATGTGCAGAGTCTCAAAGTAAGACCTAACATACACCAAAAGACAGCACCACTGAAGGCACACAAAGGCCAAAGTATAGAATTAAAGGGAACATCTAGGTTGGGTGTACAAGGAGCATCAGGGTTGCAGGATTCAGAACTTCTACCTTGTGAGGAACAAAGATGGAATTTCGCACAACACAAAGTTAAAACCTCGAGTAGAGAGTTTAGCATTAACTTTCTGAATTTAAAGTTGTGTGTTGACCAACTTTTTTAAACCCCTGTCTTACGTCTATTTATTCCTGATATTCTAAACTGGGAATTACCCTTTTACTTGTGTTCTATAACCGTAGCACTCTCTTTATTCTCTCCTTTTAGAGTGAAACACAAATCACTGATCTTGTAGACATTTAAAATAAAAATCATACTCTGCATTGTAGTCTTATATTTTATTATTTCCCCATATGTATGTAACAAAACACTTTCCTTCCTCACTTTTGTTTGGAAGGTGGTCATGGTAATCTCACTGTTTACCCTGTATGATCTTCTGACATGACAAAAAAAACTCTGGTAGCCCTAAAGGCTCTGTTCCCCTTCTCATTTTCTCATATCAATACATGCTATGTAGATCACTTCCAAGAAGTCTCTTCACACATGTTTCTTACCCACAAACAGAAGTTCTCTTCCCTGAAACCCATTCTCTTTTGCTCACACATTGATACTCACAGTCTACTGGCCCCGCCTCCTTTCAGACCCACAGATTTACGTTACCATACAGGTCTTCTTACATTCTTATTGAGCCAATCTCCTCCCGTCACCATTCAAGGGAAGACGTTCTCTATAAGGCGTCACAGACTTATGTAGGTCCAGCCCTCGTTGATACACAAAGAGCAACACCACAGAGACTTCTTGTCCACTCACTCTGCATTCATGGGCAGACCCTCTTCTTCCTTCTTCATTTCACTCTATTTATACACTTCTCGTACAGTCTGTTGACCCCGTCTCTTCCTGGTCTGCAGGCAGTCGTCACTCCCCTGGTCTGCAGGCAGTCGTCACTCCCCTGGTCTGCAGGCAGTCGTCACTCCCCTGGTCTGCAGGCAGTCGTCACTCCCCTGGTCTGCAGGCAGTCGTCACTCCCCTGGTCTGCAGGCAGTCGTCACTCCCCTGGTCTGCAGGCAGTCGTCACTCCCCTGGTCTGCAGGCAGT
>JACXGJ010013992.1:0-15481 GCA_016801105.1 Esox niger | reverse complement strand
ACACGGACAGACACACACACACACGGACAGACACACACACACACACGGACACACGGACACGGACAGACACGGACAGACACGGACACCAGAGATGAACAAGCTAAATACCTATATTTTTTGTTTGTTTTTTACTTTGGGTTTTCATCTTAACTCTTAACATACTTTTTTGAGCAACATGTATGTGTGTATGTGTGTATGTATCTATCTACCTATGTATCGATCTGAAAACATTTTAAGCATTTGATAACCCATTTACATCTGCCTCGGTAAACCAGCTGAGCTAGATGCGGAGCCAGAGCAGTGCAAGAAATGTTTTGTCCCATCCATGGTCTATCAATCAGCATTCAGGATTTCAAACCATGCTTTTCAAAATGCTAACGACAGCTACCACTGCCTCTGTAGCGTCTGTGAACCGGCAGTAACCGGATGTTACCAGTCAAAGCCTCACCGGCGTCCTGTGCCCTTGCAGGTCAGATCTCCGCCGCCGTCCTGGTGCCCTTCTCCCTGCATCGCTGGAGCTCCGAGCCCAGTCTCACCCACTGCGGCCCAGCCGCCTTCCCCAGCCTGCCCTCTTCAGCAGCCCCCTCCCGGGGCCCCCAGCCCGGCCAGGCTCTTCCCCGCTCCACCCCTCTTCCGGGCCCTCCCGCTCTGGGTCCCCTCCGTCGGAGCGAGTCGGTGGGCCGCAGGCCGTTGCTGCGCCACCCCAACCCGCAGCCACCCGGGCGCCCTCCACGGGACTCTGACTATGAACTGGAGCCGGACCAGGGACGCAAGCGGGCCATCGAGAACCAGTATATGTTTTTATGACTGCCACACCCCCCCTGGAAGCAGGCAAAGGCTGGGGGGCTTTTATGTGTGACTGCAGGTCTGTTCCAGGGGGCTGGGTGGCTGAGGTGTCCATTTGAATGTATTTTCTGAAAAAAAAAGTATTTATTGTTAAAGTAGTGGATGTCGTTGCTACATGGTGTTGAATGGCGCAGGTGGGAATGGTATTCCTTGAGTCAGAGATGAGGACGGGTCACCCTCTTCCTTCCTCACCCGTAGGGTGGGTGCCTGGTCAAGAGAATCATTAGGCAGCACTTTCTCCTCGACTCTTCCCACACAAAAAAAAATACTTACACAACGTATTTTTACTTTTTGATACCAAGTTTATTAGCATATTTCTAAATGCACAACTTTTGTACACGGTGTAGCCTGCTTTCGAAAACGCTGCGTATTCAAATAGTTCAAGTAAAATTTTTTAGGAAAATCGAATGTGTTCATAAAAATACGGGATACAAATTGATTCTCGCCGTTAGAACGTGTGTTAGTGTTGCTCCTCGAGTTGGAAATCAAGAGTTAACCTCTGAAAGGAGTGTTCCACGAGGAACACAACCAAATCCACTGCCGTGGCTTTCTGGCTCCTTCAAACACATGGACGTGATACAAACTATATTTTAATGATACTACAGTGTTTGTCTACGCAAAAATATTTACACAACCATTTTGTACTTCTTTTACAACGATGGTTGTAGTTCTTTTTGTGCAGAAAACCTGCGTCAAAAGCAAAGCAACCTTGTCGTCCATCAGAATTTGTACGAGGCCAGAAACTGGCATGTTTGTTTTCCTCTCTGAAATAAACAGCTTAATAGCATTACGTCCTTTTTCTCATTGTAATGTGTTTCCTCCTGCTCTACAATTCAAGGAAAGCGATGGACTAGAGAGGGAAGGCTTACCTAATCATTTCCCTAACTGATCCTGATTAGTTCTGACTGAATGTTTATGGGGGGGATTCCAAGTTAAATGTCACATCACCTTGCTTAACACTAACTGAAAAGTGAATCCTTTACCTTCAAGTAATAGGCCTACAGGTCAACCTCCATTCGTACTACAACATTCATGGTAATGTTTCTTATCATAGGTTTTCCTGTTTTTATGAAATGCACAAAGGCAGGTGGAATTCCTTTTACATAATCAGGAAATCCACTAGCCACGAAGAGATTTTTCTTTTCATTGCATAACCCAGTAAAAAAATAAATCTATCAAGGAATTTTACAATGGTTTTCAATCAGGCACCTTCCAATATTGAAACTGACATTGTCAAGTATTTAGGTGGGGAAAAAAGGATAGACAGTTGCGGACAAAGTACGGTTGGTCTCTTGCGCTTCTCTTTCAACTAATCCCGATCCGAAAATGTGCGTGTTACAGACGCAAAGCAACGGTAACATAATCAGCCCCATTTCGCTTGCAAGAACGACAGACTGCTTTGCCTGAAAACTGCACTTGATTTACCCATCGGAATCTCAGGACGCGACGTTAGAAATTAGTGCAATAACTAAGATATTTCAGTGCTTCGGCATGTTCCGCGTTGAACAACGCTTTACATTTTAACATGTACATTGTGTTTGGGAGGAATCATATCGGCAAATACACATCCAAACATTTCCCTCTTTGTACTTAGAAGCTAGCAGGAGGAACAACGATCAGTGGCACCAGCGTTTTATCCTCTTTTGGACTCACTGACGCCTTGTGTTGCTCAAACTTCCACTCATGCCGGTCTGCATTAACAGTATCAGGTTTGTTTTATACTTAAGGGCCCGTGTACCTCAGGTCTATGTATTTAAACATTTGCTTACATGCTTTTATTTTTCCGCGCCTTGCCTGTCATTGTTCAACTGACGTCTTAATACTGTTGATTTGATGTATTAGCACTGTAAACATGACATTTCCCCAAACAGCTGATTATACTATGCCATGGCTTTCTGTTAGTCTTCTCTCAATTGTTACTTTTCCGAAAAAGAATTCTAAATTATATAACAACTGTACAAATTGACTTTTGTAAAATAAAGCTAACCATAAAACTACCTACAACTCTGTATATTTGTGAATATGAACACAGTAACATCCATTTATAACGATTGTTAAATTAATGATAATTTATTATCAAAAGCTAAGGATAATTACATGTAATTTTAGATGTATTTTGGTTGTTTATTTTAGAGCCTTGTTTGCTCATCTTTTAAGAGTGCAAATCATTATAAACGTGACTTTACAAAGTGCAGTAGATCAGATTTAGACCAAGCAACCTGGATGGAAATGGGTATGACGACCTGTCGAACGTGATAAATTGATTGGTCAAAGGAAAGCCGTTTTGAGAAAGTGGGCAAAGTTTAGTGGCAGGTCAGACGCTTAGTCAAGTGAATGCAAAAGTCATAGGGTGGCGGGGAGAAATGGTCGACAGTTCAAATCCCTGCGCCGCTTTTGTTTACTAACCGAAAGCAACGTCACTACATTATATCAGATCTATTAACATTCTGAATTACTTGTGAACTGAATGGCTGTGAAACTGAAAAAGTTCAGTAGCACTGGACAATGCACATTCATAGTAGTCAGAGGGTGAAATTAGCTAATCTTTCAGATGTATTTTATGAATTGTGTTCATGTTTTTATTTTGGGGGAGTTCCCTATAGTTTCCATTGCTTAATAATTGCGCTGATGTAGGGTTAATCCACAAGAGACATTTGCGCTCGGCATGACTGCCCCTGCTAAAATTAATACATAAAATACAAAAATGAATGGTTAAACCATTTTAATGGGCATAGGGCTCGGACAGCCAAATTTGATTACAGGTGCTGGTCATATAATTAGAATATCATCAAAAGGTTGATTCATTTTCGTAATTCCATTCAAAAAGTGAAACTTGTATAATGCATACATTCATTCCACACAGACTGATATATTTCAAATGTGTATTTCATTTAATTGTGATGATTAAAACTAACAACTAATGAAAATCTCAAATTCATGATTAAAACTAACAACTAATGAAAATCTCAAATTCAGTATGTCCAAAAATTTGAATATTACATAAGACCAATACAGGAAAAGGATTTTTTGAAATGTTGGCCAACTGAAAAGTATGAACATGAAAAGTATGAGCATGTACAGCACTCAATACTTAGTTGGGGCTCCTTTTGCCTGAATTACTGCAGCAATGCGGCGTGGCATGGAGCCGATCAGTCTGTGGCACTGCTCAGGTGTTATGAGAACCCAGGTTGCTCTGATAGTCGCCTTCAGCACTTCTGCATTGTTGGGTCTGTCATATCGCATCTTCCTCTACACAATACCCTATAGATTTTCTATAGGGTTAAGGTCTGGCAAGTTTGCTGGCCAATTAAGAACAGGGGTACTGGTAGCTTTGGCACTGTGTGCAGGTGCCAATTCATGTTGGAAAATGCAATCTGCATCTCCATAAAGTTGGTCAGCAGCAGGAAGCATTAAGTGCTCTAAAACTTCCTGGTAGACGGCTGCGTTGACCTTGGACCTCAGAAAACACAGTGGACCAACACCAGCAGATGACATGGCACCCCAAACTATCACTGACTGGAAACTTTACACTGGACTTCAATCAACGTGGATTCTGTGCCTCTCTTCCTTCAGACTCTGGGACTTTGATTTCCAATGGAAATGCAAAAATGTACTTTCATCAGAGAACATAACTTTGGACCACTCAGCAGCAGTCCAGTCCTTTTTGTCTTCAGCCCAGACGAGACGCTTCTGACGCTGTGTCTTGTTCAAGATTGGCTTGACGCAAGGAATGCGACAGCTGAAACCCATGTCTTGCATACGTCTGTGTGTGGTGGTTCTTGAAGCACTGACTCCAGCTGCAATTCACTCTTTGTGAATCTCCCCCACATTTTTTATGGGTTTTGTTTCACAATACTCTCCAGGGTGCGGTTATCCCTATTGCTTGTACACTTTTTTCTACCACATCTTTTCCTTCCCTTTGCCTCTCTATTAATGTGCTTGGACAAAGAGCTCTGTGAACAGCCGGCCTCTTTAGCAATGACCATTTGTCTTGCCCTCCTTGCGCAAGGGGTCAATGGTCGTCTTTTGGACAGCTGTCAAGTCAGCAGTCTTCCCCATGATTGTGTAGCCTACAGAACTAGACTGAGAGACCATTTAACAGCCTTTGCAGGTGCTTTGAGTTAAATAGCTGATTAGAGTGTGGCACCAGGTGTCTTCAATATCGAACCTTTTCACAATTTTCTAGTTTTCTGAGATACTGATTTTGGGGTTTTCATTAGTTGTCAGTCATAATCATCAAAATTAAAAGGAATGAACACTTGAAATATATCAGTCTGTGTGGAATGACTGTATACATTATACAAGTTTCACTTTTTGAATGGAATTACTGAAATCAATCAACTTTTTGATGATATTCTACTTATGACCAGCACCTGTACATCCCTTGTGACGCTCGCTTAGCCCATTTATTTTTTTACTTATTGTTTTCCTTATAGATCCTTTTGAATTACTGTAAACCGCAAAATTGTTTACAGAGCAACTTCTGTGCCCATAAGCACTTTGTCAACAGAACCACTTGCTTTCTAACTTAAGACATGAATTTCCAAATTAGGTAGGGTAGTGATTTCACCAATAGATTATGCAAATATAAATATACACAACACAAAATGGGAGGTTTTCAAAGTCCCATACTCCATCTTTCTGTATCAAAACCAATATGCTGTACTTAATAGTGCTGTAAACAATTTTCACAAGTAATCAAATAAAAAAACAATACACTTGATTATACAGAACTAAAAGTCTCCCCAAAACATCCTTATACAGTTTTTAAAAAGTTTTTATTTTTTATTTTTTTTCCTCATTTTTTATTATTTATATTATCTACAAAGTAAAAGTTATATTCACTTAAAAGTTACACAATGGTCAGGTGAGAAGTGGGATCACCGAAACCACCATTCATAAATAATGTTTCTGTCCTTTAGACCAAACTTATTAATTACAGGAAGATGTATTTTAGTTTGGTTAGAACCTGTTCTGAAGTCTTGAATGCAGCAATAGCAGCAGCAACAGCAGTTATTAAACAGTCACGTTCACACTGTCTAAGATGGAAGAATTTTCATATCAAGGTGCAGACAAAATGCAAGTTCCAGTTCCCCCCCCCCTCAATTCATAAATCGGCAAGCTGAATCAAGTTTCATATAGGGACCCATTGCAGGTCTCAAAGATATGTAGGGAAGAACAGAGAACACCTTTCTGTTATCAGTAGAACTATAGATCATCAGAAGCTCTGTTCACTGAACCAAATAGTAGAACATTCTTCAGGACTGGGAGGGGAAGATGTACAGTAGCATAATGTGGGCTGCGTGGAGGCTTCTCCGTGAAGACTCAGGGGGAGGCTCCTCCGAGAGACTCAGGGGGAGGGGCGAGGCCTGTGGGTGGGGCTCCATGTTCCCTGCAGCTCCCTACAGCTGGTGGTGCTGTTGCACTACAAGGAAACAAAAAACATTTGATGTGGGCTTGGTGATTAGACTACAAACTGTTGCGTACAATTCGGTGTTCCCCAAACCTTTTCCAGGGTTTTTACAAAATATGGTGGTGGGAATTTCTCTTCTAGACTGAAAAACATTCCGTCTCCAAGTCTACATAGCAGGGGTTTTCAACTATGGCCCTTAAAACCAGTTCCACCCCCATTTTTGATTCCATCACAACCCTTTAATCAGGACTAACCTAGACCAGGAGCATGCCAGGCAGGTGACAATGATGGTAGAGCAGAATACTTACAAGCCCTAGCCCCTGTAGTGTAAGATAAAAAAAAAATAAAAATACTATAGCCTACTAAAACATTTATATACCTTTTTAAAGCCACTACATTCACAATCATCTATACTTTTACAGGGCTACCCCAGCACAAACCTACAGGCTTCTTCAGTAGGTTTTTCCTACAGGAATTCCCTGTATCCATTCTGTTTGTTTGCAGCATCTATTTTGCCTTGCATCTTCACAAGCTAATGTGTGAAGCATCCCCATAGCATGATGCTGCCACCACCACACCGCATTGTAGGGATGGTGTCCCCGTGATGATGTGCATTGTTAGGCTTACCAATTCTAGACAGATTCACAGTTGTGTCATATTCTCTCCATTAATTAATAACAGACTTTACTGTGCCTCGGGTGGATATCCAATGGTGAAGAAAGGTTAATACTGATTGGTGTTTTAAAAAAACTTATTCCGCTCAACTCTGGTAGGCCATAGTCAAGTGGTGAATACTTAAGCAATCAACGGTTTTCTGTTTTATATTTGTTATTAATTCCCAAGCATTAAAGCATTAGCAGACTTTATTTCTGCCTGACATTATGGACAAAAACTGAAATTATATCCATTTGGATTTCAAATTCGAGCAGAATAAGATATGGTAAAGTCCAAGAGGGTTGAGAGCTACTGTAAATACACACATTCCACTTGTGACGTCCACTTCACAAGAACAGCCTTTGTTCAGCTGTAACGACTCCACGACGGTCCACATTTGAGAAACTTCCTCTGATGCATGTCTCACCAAGCCTCCTACCATAAGGACTTGCTAGAGTTCAACAAGGCAGCTCTGTAAGCCGTCCTCCCGGAGCAGCGCTGAGGCAATCTGCACTGCCCCCTGCTGGATACCCAGAACACTGACGGTAGCTACGGTAACCATCAGGACGTTGAGGGGAGACCAAGGAAATGTCATTTAACACGTCCCAGGACTTTCAGAGCTCCAAATGTAAGTACTTCTCAAACACTGCAGCTCAGATTTTCTGCCGCCGTTTCACCAACTGAATTTTGCTCGGCAAAAGGAGCCCGGAATTACCCCTGTAATTGCATTTCACCAGCCGGCCTATGAGTGTGTACCCCCTGTGAATAGACACACTCCAGGGGTTGTAGTACCCGTTCGGGAACCACCATCAATAGCCGTTATTGGCTCGGAACATTGGAAGAAATGCAGATCTCCTGAAGAACCCCGCCTAACTAAAGACCTGTCTGAAGCGTGTTCAGTTGAGCCAGCAAGAGGCCCTTGCTGGGCGGAGGCCAGAGGGGGCAGAGGCACATACCTTGGGGGTGTGTCAAGTAAGAGAAGTGCGTCGTGGAGGACACAGGGATGGGGTTCAGGGCGTTCTGGGGAAGCTGGGGCTGGGGGCCACCTGGCTGCTGAGTGGTCATCAGCATCATCTGAGGATGACCCGGAGTGCCGTGGTGGGACGCCATCATCCCAGACTGCATGTGGGCCTGAGGGGGGGGGGGGGTTGGACAGAGAATTAGTAGAAAGAGTTTCCCTCACCCATTACTGACTGTGACCCCATTAAAAGTGATGCGTTTCGTGACCACTAACCTGCATTAATAGCATGTACTCAGAGTGAAGGGAGGGGCTTCTGAAGGTGGAGCTCACCTGCTGCATGTGGGCCATGTGGGCGGGGTTGTAGCCGTGCTGAACCTGCTGGGGGTGGATGTAGAGTGTCTGCTGGGCGGAGGGGAAGCTGCCCTGGGGGGACTGGGAGTTGGGCCCCGGGTTCATGGAGGGCGGCGTGGGGGCCAGGGCCTGGTACATTTGCTGCTGGCTGCCCATGTGGTGCTGCTGGACCGGGCTGGGTGCCGGGTGGCTGCCCCCATGCTGACCACTCTGCTGGGCCTGGCCTGTGGGTGTGGCCGCCGGCTGGGGGTGGTGATGGTGGTGCAGGGCGGCGTTGGGGTGGGCGTACTGCGGCGGCATGGGGCCTTGTGATACTGAAGACACCCCCAGAGAACAAACAAAGGCAGGGTTAAAATAAGTAACCTAAAGTTCAGTGCACAGATCACACGCTTAGTGCTTCTCACAAGAAACCAGGAAGAGGCGATGCAATGCAACGGCAAAAAAAAAAAAAAAAAAAACACGGTGGAAAAAGTGGGCGTGTCTTACCGTACATGGTGTGTGTCTGTTCACCATATTGGGTGGTGGTGGAGGACACCAGCTGTCCCGGCTGGCCATGGCTGGGGGGGCCCATCATCCGAGCTTGGCCCTGCATCACTGGGGCGAACATATGTTGTGCCTGGGGGGACGGACGGACGACACACGGGTCAGAGAAGCACAGAGATGCCACCCTGCGGCGCTACTGGCCGCCTCTCACCGGTCGGCCGCCTCTCACCTGGGACTGGTAGTGAGACATGGGAGGCACCATCTGCTGGCCGGCAAACTGCGGCGGGCTGCAGGCGAAGTACTGGGTGGAGTAGGCGGGGCTCGGGGCGACGATGGGCGGACCCGCAGCAGAGGCGGGGTGCATCATGGCCGGCCCCCCCTGGGGGAGGTGGTGCTGGTCTGCCCTCTGCTGGGGCATGCTGGATACTACGGCACACACACAATCATGTATATCCAGCCCACAACTAACTCAGCAAAAAATCCCCTCACTCGTTCCCCACCATCTCCATCAATCAAGAATAAATATCCTGAGAAAATCATCTTTTAAAAAAACCCTGTTGAGGAGTTCAACTAGAACACATCCCAGCTGGTATCGCTAGAGGAAATGAACATCAACCACACAATATAACCAGCAAATGGTCTAACTTCCATTGAGTTCCCCTGATGCGTGCGTGCGTGCGCCCCATCTCTTAAACTAAGACAAGCCATGCCTAGACATTCTGGCTGATTAGTGAAGAGGGTTGAGACTATGGGACAGGGCTGTTGGGGAGGACTCTCACCTTTACCTGGTCTGTAGGTCTTGGACTGGTTGACAGTCATATGAGGCACCTGGACGTGGTACATGGCTGGAGACTGGAGGAGGAGATCAGAGGAGCATCTTTACCCAACACATCAAGTCCCGCCTGCTCAGGTTACACCCCCTCCTCATCCCACCCAAACACCTCGTTAACAGAGTCATGTGACTCCTCATGGAGTCACATGACGGGTGAGCTTGCCGGCCTTTTACCAGAAAACACATGCTAAGACCCACCTAGCCAACACTGAGTCCCATCACAGCCCCCCACTCCACTAACCTGGCTGAAACATGCACTTCTGATCTGACATTCATCATAATTACTTATGCAGGGGTAACACTTTAATAAACCACATACAAGGCATTTATAACATTAACCATTACCCACACATTTCAATACCATTAACTATGTTTATGTGTTTTTGAATATATTAATCTAAAGTGGACAGCTATCATACTTTATAAATAATTTGAGTGACCAGTACAAAAAGGGCATCCCATTCATAGACATTCCATTAATACCTGGTAAAAAAAAAAAATGCATAAAACAAAAATATTGAAGGAAATATAGTCCATACATATACAGTCATAAATAACCTAATGACATAAAAATATGGGAGAAACGATTAAATGATAAGCACACTAAAATGCCATAAATGGTTTATCACAAAACATTAAAATAAAGTGTTACCAATGCAGGCTAATCAGATAAAAATAACTGCTCACATGCAAAGATGAGAGAATTGCTCTGCGTTTGATCAGTGTTTGTAAACTATGAGCGAGAATAAACCAAGTACAAGTCTTTAGGTCAGGGTCAATGTTCTAATGTAAAGTGATTTTAAGCTAAGAAAGCACTTAAAAGAATGGATGAGGTTATGTCCTGTTCGTGATGAGCAAGACAACTGGAACCAAGTGCAATAAGAAATTGGCAAACCAACATCTGATGGGACATTTTTAAGCAAGCAAAACATCTCAAAGATTGGGACAAAAAAGGTAAACGATAAATAGAAAATCTTAAGAAATGCACAAACCTTCCAGATTATGCTTTTCTAATGGAGAGAGGGGATAGGGAGGAAAGACAAAGAACCATTTTAGTTACTTATTTGTGAATTTAAGCAGATGTGAAAAAGCACACAGTACTTTGCAGTGTTCCCCATTTTAGAGACGTTAAGACCTAAATGACCAGGTAATGGGAGTCCATAATTACTCAGTGACCTTGATTGGTCATCAAGTCATTAATCACTGGTTATGAAATCCCTTTACTTGGCCATTTTGGTGTTCGTTGAAAACATCCTTAACCTGAGAATACCAAAAGACTATGTACTTTTTACACTCCTGTCTTGAACAAGATATTGTTTGCCCTCTCTCTCTCTCTCTCTCTCTCTCTCTCTCTCTCTCAAGTGACCGAAGTTGGATCACCAAGCATTTCTTGGAGCAACTTCAAACCACAGATACATTGATTCATTCTTCAGCCGATATTATATTTGCATTGACAGCATAGATCCAGCGATCTACACATCACACAAACACATTTTGTACAGTGGGTTCACTAGTCTCAAGCTGCCTTTGCCAAGTTCTACAACACCCTGAAGTGGGCCAGTGCCAAAACGCCACTAGCTTTAAGGCCTAACCCCAGAGCTTCAGTACAGTCGTAGTGTTGCCATGTCAACATGACCTTCTAGCTGCTACACCAGAAAACCACAGAAGACTCGCTGTCAGGTGTTGAATTTACAGCTGACGGCAACACCTGACAGCCGTGACTCCAGTGTGGCTCTTGGGTAATGCCGGACGGAAGTGAAAAGACAAGCGTGCAAACGCCAGGAGAGATATTCAGACAAAACATTAGTTGGAAAGCATATAAAACGCGCCCAAGGTGTTCTGGAATGTCAATCCAGACAGGCAAGTAGGCTCGTCTGTCCCGACAACACACAGGGAAAGGTGAAAGGTGAACTAGCGGAGAGGGTCTCACAACACGTACCATGCCACCAACCCCGACACAAACACCAGCTGAATACAGACGGAGTGAAGCAAAACAGACGACTCGTTTTGATGACACAAATATATCTGTTGTAACGAGACACGATGATTCATTTCGAGACGCCCTGATGCTCTCTGTCGTACCGCAACACAGAAATGGCGAGCGGAAGGATGAATGAACGACGCGAGGAGTAGATGAGGCGAAAGTAAATAAAGAAAAACGTTTAAGGGTCACGTACACAGACGATTAGAAACGACTTGGGGGGGGGGGGGGTTTCTAGCTTCAGCAGGGCATTAACAGCAACACCACTTGTAACATCAAAACCCACACAGGTGGGGAACTAAATACACTAAGCAAATCAAAGCCCAGTTACACGCCGATAGTGAGTTGCCTGGGCTTCCATACACAACTATTCTGCTTCTGAATGGTTCTTCTGTTAGATGTAGGGGGTGCCTGGTCTCACCTGGACTCCAGGGCTGACAGGGGTCAAGGGGTACATCTGGGGGAAGCAGACAGTCTGGCTGTAGACTTGCTGGGGCTGCTGCACCACGATGGAGGGGCTGGGCTGGGCCTGGGGGCGCGGGGGCGTCGGGGTTGTGGCCGGCTTGGGCTGGAGGTCACACAGGGTTAAAGTCATTACATGTGCAGAAGGAACAGGGGTGTCTTGCGGAGGGGACAAGAGGTCACTAGGAGCGACTATGGGCCACCAACCTGAGGAGTGAAGACGCGGGGTTTGAACTCGTGTGCGTTAGGGTTCAGAGTCGACTTCCTGATTTGACTGTGAATCGAAAAAAAGAACACACCAGTTAACTACTCCTTCAACAAGCAGACCCTTGAGAAGAAGGTCAAAACATTTGGCCCAGGTTGACTGAAGCCACGGGATGGAACAGCGGGATGGAACAGCGGGCCGGGACACTCACTCTGGATCCTGGCCTTCCTTCTCCTCAGGCTTGGCACCTCCGCTGAAGTTTGATGCAGACGTTTGGACGCCCTGCGAGGTGACATCGGGCCCCCTCTTTTGCTCTGAGGATTGACAGACCGTAGAGGAGGGGGTTGCGGGGCTGCCCGGCTTGCTGCTCCCAGTGGCGGCCATGGGGGCCTCAGGCCCCTCTGAACCCTTGTCCAGAAGAAGCTCCTTGGGTTTCTCTTCTGCACCATTCCTCAGAGGCTTGGTCATCATCTGCTCAAACTGTTGGTCTGGGCTGCAGCTGGACTGTAACTGAGGAGGACGGACAGAGACAAACCCTAACAGTCAGTGAACACCCACAAAATGCCATTCACCTTCAGTGTGAAAAGTAATCCCAAACAAGACTCGAAGAAAATCTCAAACAATACCCATAATTTTTGAGGTGTTTCAACCACACCCATTGCTCACGGGTGCATAAAATCCAGCACACAGCCATAAAATCACCACAGACAAAAATTGGCAGTCCAATGGGTCTTACGGAAGAGTTCATGCCACATTTCCACTAGTGCTTTTCCCTCAAACCAGGGCTACACAGGTGATTTATGCTATTTATGGCTCTATACTTGCCTGTTTCCACTATACATTTGGTACCAAGAACATAAGGAGGGGCTCTGGAGGAGAGTGAGGAGCAAACTATAAACCCAATTTGGTTTTCCGGTTATGAAAAATTAAAGGTGATATATTTCTGGTAACAAAGAACACCACCATGCTCAGTTTGTTTACAGAACAGCATTGAACTTGAGTGCTGTAATGTTTTTCTTCCTCTAACTCCTGCGACCGGCTCCTTGACCTACACTTGTGACACAGCAACTGTACAGTAAGACAGTGAATTCATTATTTAGTTTAAGTTGTTTTTTAAAAACGACTTAAACTAAATATCTAGCTTTAATAGAAGGATTTGGGAGAATTGTGGTAATTGTTAGTTATTTCAGGTTCTGCAGGCTACTCAGCGCTCTGTTTTCCTTTTGAGGACTGTTTTGGTGGCGAAAGGGGGACGTACACAGTATTAGGCAGGTGGCAATAATGTTATGGGTGATTGGTGCATTTGTCAGTTCTAGATACATAACTGGGAAGTATCTATAACTGACATAGCCTGAGGGACATTACATGACGATGCATTTTTAATATATATAATTTTAAAGTATTATATAGGAATATAGTGTAACCACCCACCATGAACATTTCAGCACGGGTTGTCTTTATATTTTATTAAGAAAGAGAGGGAGAGAGATATTAGAAAAAGAGAGAAAAAAGTGAAAGAGGGAGCCAAAAAGTATTCAAAAAAAGAAGTGACGCAAGATTTTGGGAACAAAAAGACCCTGTAGAAAAAGCGCATAAGCATCCATTCGATTTGTAAATGGCGTTTCGTACACCTTCGTCACTCAAGTAACAACAGCTGTATTCATGCGGACGCCCAACTTACCCTAAAATCTTCACTGAATTTCTTTAAGTTGTCTATTTGTTTTCTGTGATCTGGTGCCATGGAGTGGGCTCCTGCAGAAAGCAGGCACACAAAATACAGACAGGAATCAGAATCCTTCCACCAACACACAGAGGCAGAGCTGCATTTGAGACTTGAAAACATCTCTATTTAAATGTAAGCTGCGCCAATGCTGCAGACCTTTAGAGGTTCGGACACCTGGGGGACTCTCCAGGGGTTTCACGTTCTCCTTATTGGCTGTAGGGGAGTTCTGTCTGGTCTCCTGGACCCGGCAGTCTTTCACTACACAGGGGGGAAGAAAGTGGGGCGAGACGTGTTCAGTGCTAAAGTGGGTAAATACGGCCAGCCAATCTGCATTGTTTAATGCCGCTCTATTGCTTTTGATATGAAAAGGAACCGCCTCAGAGCATGCAGACAGGAAGTTCGTCAACAGACTTACCCTCTGCTAGGGGTGTGGCAGGCATATTGGGAGAAGGGCTGACAGCAGTGGGTGAGGAGGCTGACGCCATGCTAACAGGTTCCACACAGGCAGACCCAGTCTGAGGCGAGGTGAGGGAGGAGGGGCTAGGGGAGGCCCCTCCCACGCTGTTCTGCCGAGGGGAGCGGGGTCTGTGTGCTTAAGAAAAGCAACAAACGCCGTTAACCAAAATGCAGACAGGTCAGAGAGAGCTTGTTCCCATAGCGCAGCCCTCACTTAGCCCTCTCACTCCTCCCCAAGGGGCCGTCCTTAGAGACGGAGCGGTTACTGACCTCCGCTAACGACAGAAGACCAGGTGCCGCCAGAGGGGCTGGCTCGGGTCAGGGGGGTCTGGGGGGCCTCTCCTACAGCATTGTGGGGCATGAAGTCCACTCCCGGGGGGACTCGACTCCCAGGGGTTGGTCTGTGGGTGCGTGGAGTACGCTGGGTCTTCGGGGACATCCTGGGAGGACCTGGGGGGGCACATGTTTTAGACGGATGAAGGAGCACAGCTGCGGTCAAACCTCAGCCACTGGTAACATGGCAAAGTACTTGCATCAGATCGATATATTACAGAAAGTTGATCCAAAACGACTGAGGATAATGTTGACATGAACACACAGAGCGTCCTTCCTCTACAAACACAAGCCGTCAACTCCCCAGGGGTGATGAACCCCTCCACAGTCTGACCAGGGATGGTTTAAATCACATAGCCGCGTTAATCGGTGAGTAAGATAGTGACACAACAAAATGCACAAAAACATAACGCAATGAGACAGAGAAAGAGCGGATAGAAAAAATAACAGACAGATCTAGAAGGGAAAAGAAATTGATGCTGTGACTTAAAAGCAGCACACTGAAGTAGCTGTAATAACGAGTGAGCAGAAACAGCAGCAGCCCGGCACCCCGTCCACCCCAGTCCACCCCAACCCAACCCAGTCCAGTCCAGTCCAGTCCACCCCACCCCAGTCCAGTCCAGTCCAGCCCACCCCAGTCCAGTCCAGTCCACCCCAACCCAACCCAGTCCACCCAGTCCACCCCAAAACACCCCAACCCACCCCAACCCAACCAGTCCACCCCAAAACACCCCAACCCACCCCAACCCACCCCAACCCAGTCCACCCCAACCCAACCCAG
>JACXGJ010013991.1:0-15436 GCA_016801105.1 Esox niger | reverse complement strand
TGTTGAGTGTTTTACCACAGTGGTGTGGTTTATTTTGGTTGTTAGCCGTAGGCTATACGTGTCACCCGGTCAGTGTCTGGTTTATGTTTGTATGTTTGTTACTTTGTTCATCCTTCAATTAAAACAATGGATAACTACCTCCATACCATCTCTGCGCCTGTGTCCTTCCACCAATTCTACCAGATTCTTGACACTCACTTCCATTTTCTATGATGCTGTTGAACACAATTCAAAATATCATGCACTGATTGGTCTTCCATTTTAATTTCCACTTTTCACAGAATGCATTTATGGTTTGTGAAATACATCAATGAAAATATTGGTGTTTCCTTATGCAGGACTACTGCAAGAAAGATGGGGGCACCCTAGCATCTGTTCACGGTCGTCAAGAATACCAACTTCTACTTTCCATGGTGAAGAAAACCCAGGACATATCTGCTTATTCCTGGGTTGGACTGAATGATCTGGATAAGGTAAAACACCTTAACAATCAAATAACGCTTCATACAATAGATGGACAACTGATGTTCTGCCCTGGAGGAAGATGTTGGTAACACTGGACTGTTCCCACTGACAGGAAGGAAGCTATGTGTGGACAGATATGAGTGACACTGAGTGGTTCTGGTCCCAAACTGCCAGAGCTCAGCAGTGGGGAGATGAAGACTGTGTGGCGCTGAACTCTTATTCAGGTTAGTACTGTGGATGATGAAGAAATTAAGAGACCACTGCACTTTTTCTTTCCTTTCCAAAAAAGTAGAAACAGGAGGTTTTGAGTGAGGAAAAGAAGGGTTAAAATTAAGAGACCACTGAAAATTGAACGCTTCTGTTCCCCACTCAAAACTTTCCTTTTCAAGTTTTTTGGAAAGGAAAGAAAAAGTTTCCGGAGCTGTATATAGAGGTAGTTTTAATAGAAGTGTTTTGTACATGAACAAAAGAGCATGTGGCTCACGCCTCAGAGTGAGAATGCAGTGATGTTTTCTATAACGATCACCGGGGATAAACCTAAGAGCACAAATAGCATCCATTGGTTTTAATGTTGTAGCTGAAGCATGCATATAGAGAATATACCCGAAGTCTAAGACTGACATAAAAGTAGTCTGAAAATGTTTTCTTCAGTTGGCAGAAGACAGACAGGCCATGTTTCTACAAAGGAAGCCAAACTTACATTTCCACTTTTTTCCCAATTTAGTGACATCTGTTTAAAAAGAAAGCCTATCATGTAACCATATCCCTAGGTATTTATATTCAGAGAGCTGTTTGATTTTACTACCATCCATGCTAGTAAGTACACAAGTGTTTCTATCAGATGATTTGGACCTAGAAACATAAAACCAGGCAAGCCTATTTCAGCCGGCTCGCAAAAGAATAAGTTGCGCTCTCAAGAGTCAAACGCAGGTCACCCTCATTGAAAGCTGTGTCATTAACCATTACACCACAGAGCTGTACTTCTGGCAGGTGTCAGTACTTCTTGTGTCTATCCTGAACAAATCTTTTGCAACTGGCTGTTTTAACAGCTAATTGGCCATTCGTGAATGATTTTGATACCGTTAGACTGACCAACATTTCTTACTAAGTTTACCTCCAATACAAATAGTGTCTATGAACTGTATTGGGTTTGCCACTGGCCGTTTTAACAGCATATTAGCCAGTAATGGGCTTTACCAGTATCTACTAACTTACTGGAATAGTCATAAGAATTGGGCAATTGCAAGGAATGCCATATCATGGCATAAGAATGTATTTTTTTCTTTCATGGCACTACAAAATGCTTTTTTCTTTCATTCATGAATGACATTGATACAATAATTAGCCGTATAGGTGATAACTGACTTTTTGTGATTCGTGGCAAACCATACTTTTACTGCACAGGGGTTTGTGATCTAGCCTATATTACCCCAAAAAGCATGCATGGATGCGTACTTCAAAAATGCACCAGAAATAATCGCAATACGTATTTTGTTTTGACTCAAAAGAAACGCACACGCGAAATCTCCTGTTTGTAAGTCTGTGGCTCTGACCACTATGCTATTTAGTGAGGGGTATTCAGTCAGCCAGTCAGTAAGAGGCATTTACTTTTCTTTGTCGGCTCAGCTCATGCACTTCAGCTAAAATGTTTAGGGGCAATTCATCACAGATGTCCTTCAGATATGTAGAACTGTGTGCAAGAAACTAGTGACACAGAAAACATTACAGTGCCCTCCATAAGTTTGTTGTACGCTCAAGTCAGAATATTTGGGAAAGTTGGGATGGAACACTTACAGTGCTGTTTTTCAATGGTTGGTAGAACATTCAACAAACGTTTTGAAACAATCAGAAATTAAAGGTGGCATTCTGTACTTTTACATCATAAACATCTTTTAGTCATGCTTGTTCTACACTGTTTTTAATGTACAGCAAAAGTATACATTTTGACGGAAAAATAGATAATCAGTTGTGTATAAAAGATAAGAAACTTCCTAAAAACATATCATACAATGTTATATGTACTTATCTTAACCGTCAAATTGCCAAGGTATGTAATTCTGTTGTCTTGCTCTAACACTAATACGGAAACTGTTCTCTACAGGGGCAGAAGGCTTCGATGACATTATCTGTACAAGTGGCTGTACCTTCATCTGCATGAGGTCAGCATTTGTCTTAGCGACAGCATAATACCTTACCAGCCAGAGAGTGGGAAGGGATTCTGACAACATTCTCACATGTCCTTCTTTTCGCACACAATGGGAAGGTTTTTAAAATTTTGCAATTGCTTCTTAATTGTTGTCTAATGTTTGGAACTATTTGTAAGCTCTACTAACCAAGGGGAACCCCCGAAATAGTCAAATAGTGTTTGACACAATTGCAGACAGGATTGTGTTGTGTTCACACCTCAATTGGTTCTCTATACTCTCAAGTTATAAATGCTTTGTCTATTATATCAAATGAGTTTTTTAAATGATCCATCAGTGCTTCTATGCCCATGACTTTCAATTAAACCTATCAGCATCACTTTGTCAAGTGTTCGCCATGTATTTTACACACCACAGTATAACTGCTTATATTGCTTGATTGATTGCTGTCATGTCCCTTGTACCTTGTGCAAGACATTGCATTACATTTAAATATATGCTTTCATATGGAATATGTTTAAGATCCCGGGGGGTGAATGAAGTTCAAGGTCAGACCTCCCCCTGTTCTTCTTCAGCTCCATTTTAAGTCTTGTTGAATTACAGTGCTGCGCAAACTGTGGAATAGGTTCTCACCCACGGACTGTCTGCTAGTTTATATTAGCATTGCTAAGCTTACAGTGCTGCGCAAACAAACCCAAAAAACTCTGGGTTTCTTTATATTATGTACTGTTCAGCACTCTGTTCTTGGTCAAACTGGCTCCGAGACACCTTCTAACCACACAGCCATAAGTTCTACCCATGAATCTTCACACCAGTTGAATAGGTGGTCCCGGACTGGCTAACTGCTGGTTTACGTTAACTGACAATGCCAAAAAATTAAGATGTAGTTAGCTAGATATCTTTACTTTCAGATTTTATCCAACAAACATAAACTAAAATCAGCCAGTAGCATGCTTGCAAGATAGCCCTGAATAGTTCCAATGTGAAGAAGTGAGAGTAAATGATTTGAAAGCTAAAATGTGTCCTGTTGGAGACCGTGTGGTGGGTTTTGCAATTGAAAAATGTGTTCTCTGTGTTTATAGTTTTTTTCTGTCATTTTACGCACTCGCTTCCCTAACACTTTACAAAAGACCCGCTCTGCCCCTGTTTAATAATGGCCCATGACACAACACGCGCAATAGATTTATTCACATCAAAACACAAAACATGACACAACACAACACGCGCAATAGATTTATTCACATCAAAACACAAAACATGACACAACACGCGCAATAGATTTATTCACATCAAAACATGACACAACACAACACGCGCAATAGATTTATTCACATCAAAACACAAAACATGACACAACACAACACGCGCAATAGATTTATTCACATCAAAACATGACACAACACAACACGCGCAATAGATTTATTCACATCAAAACATGACACAACACAACACAACACGCGCAATAGATTTATTCACATCAAAACACAAAACATGACACAACCCAAGCATTCCTTTTACAGTAATAAATCCACTAAAAAAAGTATTAGACTTCTCCATTAAAAGTTTTAACTTTATATTTGACACAGTTGAGTTGCATGTGTTTTCCTGGACTTATTGGTGTCTGAGCTTACAAACAAAAGGCAAATTGTATTCACAACGTACGTTGTGCCACCGTCCAGCTATTAGAGAGAAACAGAAGACAGTCTTTCTCAAATCAACTAAGATCTACACACAACAATCCAAAGCACTGTATATTTAAGAGAGAAAAAATATCTGAATGAAAATGTACTTGATAAGTGGGTCAGTCAATGGTAGGTGGCTTAATGTACCTCCATAATTAGTCTGAATACAGTCTCTCTTCCTAAATAATTATTGGGCTGACCACTTGCCCAGTTACTGTAATCAAATTTGGTTCCATCACTCCAGAACCACAACCTGTTTTGTGGAAAATAAGATCTCAGTATCAAAGAAATACCAGGTTATCATTGTTAAACGTGACAATGGATAGTGGTGTTGACATTATCACACAAGGCCTATAGTGAACAGAATACCATCCCCACTGTGAAGCATGGTGGTGGCTCACTGATGTTATTGAGGTGTGTGAGCTCTAATGGCACTGGGAATCTGATGAAAATTGATGTCAAGATGAATGAAAACACTGGCAGACAATTTGAATTCTTTTGCACTAAAGCTACAATACCATCTGCAAGAATCCGGGTCCTGATAGACAACTATTACAAAAACTGCATTCTGTCATTGATGCTAAAGAGGCCTATACACAGTATTAAGAACTAAGGGTATGCAGACTTTTGAACGGGGGTCAGTTCATATATTTCTTTGTTGCCCTGTTTTGTTTTATGTTTGTGCCATTCTGTTATAACTTACAGTTACATAAAACATCCAGTTGCAATCCCATAATAAAAAAAAGAAATGTGTTTTGCCTGCTCACTCTGTGTTTTCTTTACAAATGGTAAATTTATTACCAATTCTCCAAGGGTATGCAAACTTTTGAACACAACTGTACATCATGTCACTGATATTTCAGCCCTGTAGCTGAATCGGTGCAGCTGGCTCGGTTTCATGGTTCTGTTTCTCAGACCACAGGCCTTTGCATTTCATGATGCTGTAATTCTATTGGAACATATTTCCATTCTAGCTTCACCGTTACTTGGGAAGAAAGTCGGGGGTCCAACTGAGCACATTCCTGTGTTTGTAACCACTATAATACTAAAGGTCGTCAGAAGGGCAGGTTTTATGAAATCAGAGCTGATTGACCGCTCAGTGATATGCCTGGCTCCATAGCACATAACTGGGTATTTAGTGGGAATAGTTTGAGTCTCCACTGAGACTTGATCCAGGTTACTCTGAGCCCTTTTCCTAGCCACATCCAATCTGTTCAGTTGGTTGTCCAACCTCGATAGGTCCCATTCAAATTCAACCACACAGGTCATGATGCTGTCCCGCTTTAATGTATTTTTATGTCTAGACGATTTGTGTTCAACCGTAGTTCTTCATAATAACCTAAAAAACAACCCTAAGGGCCCTCAATCATCTAAATCTGGACATTCAACCAACCAACTATGATGGCACTGATATCCAGTCAATAGGGCAATTAACTGACCCCCATGATCCTCTCCGTTCCTCCTCCACCAAAATTCCATTTCATGTCTTCCAAGTAGCATCAATAATCCAGTTATTTTTGTAATTTATGAATATATGATGCTTTTCTTAAGTTTGCCTCCTTTTGTAAGTTTTCTAGGTATCAGGGTCCATTGAACTGTTGTAGGATGCTCTCATTCTGTAAAATGACAAGTGCCCTAGCTGTGTCTAATATTGGTCTCCTAGTCCTGAGCGTAGAGAGTACGCCCAGAATTCGCCTCTCTGAGGGCTGACACATCTAACCCTAACGTTGCCTTAACATTATGCACATTCCCCATTCGTCCTTCCACTCTAGCACTTTCCCTCACTACAGTCGTAAATCACAACTCCCACAATAATTGCAACATCGTTATCCACACAGCTGTAAGAACTCCAGCCATTCGTACTGTTTTGAAATAAAGACCGCAAACCCAGGTGTCAGTGGAGAGAGTCATTAATTTATTTACTGAAGCATTTGATAGTTTATTGTTCATGATGTTACAGACTCCATCTGAAAAACTTGATTTCAAAGAAACGTCAGGTGGTCCTCTACTTTATAGACATCACAATGCAGAATACTTAACACAGTTCTGTAAGCCCATTGGCTGATTACTGTCCTGATTTTTCTGAATGTTACTTTGTGTGTATGGATAAACAGATGTACTGGTGTAATGTAAACATAACAAGCATACATTCATACACTTCTACACAGCCTAACTCCTGTCCAGATGTTTTCATGTGTTATTTCAGTTTATTCTCTAGTCCATCAGCTAGGCTCCACTGTCAGTGTTGTTTCACCCTCTTTTTAGACTGACAGACTTTATTTCAGCATCCTGTCTCACAGAACAAGTCCTTGTCGTACAGTAGAGTTAGAGCAATAGCATTGGCACACAAACCAACCCTAAAATATTTTGGACTTCTACCGACTTTGGAGACCGTATTGGGTTCCCAGCTGGGTTCCTGCCACAGGGTTCTGGGCTAGGGTATAGATTCTGGCCTGCTCCCCTAGCCATCAGGTGGGGTGTGTATGATGTACAGTTCAGTCTGTAAATATTTGGACACTGACACACTTTTCATAATTATTGCTCTGTATGTCACCCCAAAGGATTTGAAATGAAGCAAATGAGATGCTAATGAAGTCCAGACTTTCAGATTGATATCAAACATTTCAACAAAAGTATAATATGAAACGTTTAGGAATTGCAACCATTTCTGTACACAGTCCCATTATTTCAGGGTCTAAACTGTAATTGGACAAATTAACACAATCATAAATAAAATGCTATTTTTTAATACTTGGCTGAGAGACCTTTAAGTCTGGAACGCATGGACATCACCCAATGCTGGGTTTCCTCCTTTAAGTCTGGAACACATGGACATCACCAAACGCTGTGTTTCCTCCTTTAAGTCTGGAACACATGGACATCACCAAACGCTGGGTTTCCTCCTTTAAGTCTGGAACACATGGACATCACCAAACGCTGGGTTTCCTCCATTAAGTCTGGAACACATGGACATCACCAAACGCTGTGTTTCCTCCTTTAAGTCTGGAACACATGGACATCACCAAACGCTGTGTTTCCTCCTTTAAGTCTGGAACACATGGACATCACCAAACGCTGGGTTTGCTCCTTTAAGTCTGGAACACATGGACATCACCCAACGCTGGGTTTCCTCTTTTAAGTCTGGAACGCATGGACATTACCAAACGCTGGCTTTCCTCCTTTAAGTCTGGAACGCATGGACATTACCAAACGCTGGGTTTCCTCCTTTAAGTCTGGAACACATGGACATCACCAAACGCTGAGTTTGCTCCTTTAAGTCTGGAACACATGGACATCACCAAACGCTGTGTTTCCTCCTTTAAGTCTGGAACACATGGACATCACCAAACGCTGGGTTTGCTCCTTTAAGTCTGGAACGCATGGACATCAACAAACGCTGGGTTTGCTCCTTTAAGTCTGGAACGCATGGACATCACCTAACGCTGGGTTTCCTCCTTTAAGTCTGGAACGCATGGACATCACCAAACACTGGGCTTCCTAATTTGTGATGCTTTTCCAGGCCTGCAGCTGCCATCATTTGTTTGTTTCTGGGTCTTCATCCTAATCTAACAAATACTGACCTTCTGACAGTCCAGGCATCATCTGCTTAGACTGTATCATAGACTAGATATTTTTATGGTAAGGACTCAAGCTCCTGTAATCCTTCTTGTAAACAAATCACTGGTCAACCCGCTTCTAAACCAAATATTCCCCCTATAGATGTCACGTCCTGGCTAGGCCCCTAGCCATCTTTGCACTGGCTGGGGCCATAGTCAAGACGTGGCCAGAAGAGGTTCATTTTGGTTGTCAGCCGAAGGCTGCCCTGCCCTGCCCTGCCCTGCCCTGCCCTGCCCTGCTTTGAGTTTATGTCTTTGTTTTGTTTTCTCTTTATTAAAACTATGGAGTACTACGACCGTTTTGCCTCTGCCTATCTGTCCACAACCCAGATTTATGACAATAGTGGTGTCTAACCGGTTCCACGGAGGGCGGAGTGTCTGCAGGTTTTTGCGCTCACCTTGTACTTGACTGATTAATAAGCTCACTAATTGGTTGTTTTTCCTAGCAACTGAAGTTCAACTCTACTGTTGTTTGCTTTGTAAAATAAATATGATTGATTGAATGAATGATTGATTTGATTGTTTACGTCTGAAATGGGAACCAATTTATAGGAAAAACCTAAAACCTGCACACGGCCCTCCGTGAAACCCGTTTGAATCCCCTGCTCTAAGTAGCCAGCCTTTTGATGCTCAAGGTCACTTCTTCTCACTGTACTTTAATTTTAACACTGCAGAGAATATACTTACCTTTACTCTGTGTCAGAAGAAGCACCTCAGAATTAATTTATTTCTAGCCCATCTTGAAGCAAATACCAGTACCACAGGCCGAACACACTCTCAGCAACGATGGCATCTACCCCTTTCTCTCAACTTCCTTCACGGGAGCCCGACTGGGAACTGATAACTTGTTAATGTCTAAGTGTTGATTTATGGAGTCCGTGGCTAATCACTGGCTACTATAACTAGACAAACAGACAAACAGGGCGGCAGCTCAGAGGAAGAGGAATAATGATCAAGCATTTGGCAGTCAAACACACAACACACAAACACAACACACACACACACAGAGTAAGAGAAAGAGGGTGACGGAGCTCCTACCTACAAGTTCCCAACTTTATTCAAAGGATTCAATCAGCAGTACAGGCAGCGTCGGGTTCTGAACCGATCCAGTTGCCAGAAGTCAGAGCCACTCTTCTCTGGTCTTCAAACTCTTGTTCTGGGTCCTTTTATAATGTTTTTCATCCATGACGTTTATTAAGGCGGTACACATTTTATCATTAACACATGACCTATACTTCACATCCCCTCCCCAGCCCTTATTTAGCATCAATGTAGGCCCTCCCCATCTCTTCACGGAGCCTACCAAACATTTCTGTTTTGCTGTTGTCTTCGGCTCATTGATGGACCAACACCAAGGGGGAGGGAGGTAGTTGGACATCATATGTTTCAGGCTCTCTTGTAGACAACGGATCTGCTGTTGGCAGTAGCTCCCAGAGCCCTTGGCTTATTTCCTGTACTCTGATCTTTTTCTCAACAATACACACAGATCATACACATGACATTATAACCACCTGCCTAATATTGTGTAGGTCCCCCTTTTGCCATCAAAACAGCCCTGACCCATCAAGGCATGGACTCCACTAGACCTCTGAAGGTGTGCTGTGGTATCTGGTACCAAGACATTAGCAGCATATCCTTCAAGTCCTGTAAATTGCAAGGTGGGGCTTCCATGGATCAGACATGTTTGTCCAGCACATCCCACAGATACTTGATTGGATTGAAATCTGGGGAATTTGGAGGCCTAGTCAACACATTTAACGTATTGTGTTCCTCAAACCATTCCTGATCCGTTTTTGCTTTGTGGCAGGGCTCATTATCTTACTGAAAGAGGTACCAATGCCATCAGGGAATACAGTTGCCATGAAAGGGGGCACATTTTTTGATTAATTCTCTGGACAGTTTTCCACTTCGCCTCAGTCCATTGCCAAACGTTGGCCTTTCTGGGTATTCTTTGCAGTATAATTTAACAAAATGTTTAACAACATGTTTAAACATTTTAATTTAGTCACTGACCCCTAATAACCTGGTATACCGACTTCACCTGGTATACCATGTCCACATGGTGTACCTGGCACTTTAGAGACTTGTCCTTGAATTGACGTCAAACAAAGAGGAACATAGTAGCAAATATATTACAACCCTCAAGTTCTGCAATATGTTGATGATGACCTTAGTTAACACATCTTGCTAAACAACAGGTTGTGGTTTTACAGAAAGTTTGCACAATTCTAAGTGAAGGTCGCTTCACGTCCAAATACTTTGTGTGATCCAAATACCAGTCAGATCCATCTCTGCGCTGGTCTGGTGGCCATAGTCAGGACCTGACAGAGGAGAGGCCTCTTGGTCAGTGTTTTTCCACCCTGCTCCTGGAGACACCCTGCTCTTCATGTTTTAGATCTCTCCCTGCTCCATCACATGGGATTCAAATGGTCAGCTCATCATTAAGTCCTAGAAGGGCTGCATCAGGAGTGTGTTTTAGGGCAGGGACCTAAAGTAAGCAGTACAGTGTCAATCAATCAATCAAATGTATTTTATAAAGCCCTTTTTACATCAGCAGTTGTCACAAGGTTCTTTTACACACAAACCCAGCCATCGACGTGATGTAACAGAAAATGTGATTGATCAGACCAGGCCACCTTCTTCCATTGCTCCGGGTTCCAGTTCTGATGCTCATGTGTCCATTGTAGGTGCTTTTGACAGTGGACAGGGGTCAGCATGGGCACCCTGACTGGTCTGAGGCTACGCAGCCCTACATGCAACAAGGTGTTCTGACACCTTTCTATCAGTAACGGCATTTACTTTTTCAGCAATGTGATGTACCGCATTGCCTTTGAGGTGTTACTTGTTTTGCGGTGCTACTTCATTCTCCTCTTTAGCATTTTAGAAAGTAAATGGTCAAGTGGATTTAAATCTGAAAATTGCCTTTTTCCCACTGATGTACAGTTTGTGTTTCAGGTTCAACATTGTCTCATCTGTCAATAAAACTCCCAAAATGCTACTAGCAGATCTCTACATTTCAGCATGACCTCATCTGGCCGTTCTGTTTTGGGTGCTGATTTGAAGTCTGCATTCTGCCGTGTAGACTTTGTAGGTCTGCTTTGAGCCGTCTGTGAGCAATAGCTTGTGAGACTTTGTAGGTCTGCTTTGAGCCGTCTGTGAGCAGTAGCTTGTGAGATTTTGTAGGTCTGCTTTGAGCCGTCTGTGAGCAGTAACTTGTGAGACTTTGTAGGTCTGCTTTGAGCCGTCTGTGAGCAGTAGCTTGTGAGACTTTGTAGGTCTGCTTTGAGCCGTCTGTGAGCAGTAGCTTGTGAGATTTTCCACAGGATTCTGGAGGTTGTCGATGATTTCACTGACACTTATTTTACATTTCTTCATAGATCTGCTCATTCTTCTGTCAACAACTACAGTTGTTTTCCTTGGCCAACCAGGTCATTCCCGATTGCTGAAGAAACAAGTGTTTTCTTTCTTTTTCAGCACATTTAATTTGATTATGCCCAAGTGTGTTCTATGGTTGTAATTTGGTTCTTTTATTTTAACATCCAACTTACTTGCTTTTTTTCATAGACTGCTCCCTATTCTTCATTTTGAATTTGCATAAAGTCACCAAACACATACTCCAAAAGCTAAAGGTAAGGATAGAACTGAAACTTGACAATAACACGTATTTAACGTGTGAAAAATCTATAATTATTCTGACATAAAATGGGCTCAGACCATTCTGTAATTCTTAGTTCATAAAACATACTCATATTGAAGTCTCTGTAGGTCTACTTGAGCAGAATCAGAATCAGCTTTATTTACCAGGTATGTGTTCACATATGAGGAATTTTACTCTGGATCATACAGGCTCACAATGTGCTTACTCATATAAACAAAGGACAGTCAACTAGAGTCACCAACTGTAATATACAGTACACATAAATATACACAATAAACCAAACAACAACCTAGTAAGACTGGTGAGACAGTAGTGCAATGAGCAGGGGATAAAGGATGCTGGAATTAATAAGTAAGTGTTTTTGTGTTATGTACTAGAGGTAGGTGGATAGGATACAGTGGAAATAAAAAGTTTACACACCCCTGTTAAATGCCAGGTTTTTATGTTTTAACAGAATGAGACAAAGATAAATCATGTCAGAACTTTTCCACATTAAAGGTGACCTGTAATGTGAACAAAACATTACACACAAACAGCTGGCATTTTTAGAGGGGTGTGTAGACCTTTTATATCCACTGTATGTACAGTATATGTACAGTATATGTACAGTATATGTACAGTATATGCACAGTATATGTACAGTATATGTACAGTATATGCACAGTATATGCACAGTATATGTACAGTATATGTACAGTATATGCACAGTATATGTACAGTATATGCACAGTATATGTACAGTATATGCACAGTATATGTACAGTATATGCACAGTATATGCACAGTATATGCACAGTATGAACAGAACTGAATTACAGGGTGACAAACAAAATATTATTGATTGACAGTTAACTGGTGGATGTTAGGAGTTATAACAGAATGATGACATTACAGATCACAATCACTATGCTCTGCAATGTCCATGTGACTTGCAGATGATATCTGTTGCTGTTCTTCCTTAAAATGCAACGATGCTCCGGTAGGTGGTACGTGTCAAATTAACATCCCCATGAATGACAGGACCCAAGGTTTCCCAGCAGAACATGGTCCAAAGCACCACACCAGCTTGCCTCCACCGGCTCTGCCGGCTTGCCTGCTTCCCATAATGCATCCTGGTGCCATGGGTTCTACAGGTAAGCGACGCACACAAACCCGGCCATCGACATTATGTAACAGAAAATGTGATTGATCAGACCAGGCCACCTTCTTCCATTGCTCTGGGTTCCAGTTCTGATGCTCATGTGTCCATTGTAGGTGCTTTTGACAGTGGACAGGGGTCAGCATGGGCACCCTGACTGGTCTGAGGCTGCGCAGCCCTACATGCAACAAGGTGTTCTGACACCTTTCTATCAGTAACGGCATTTACTTTTTCAGCAATGTGAGCTACAGAAACTCGTCTGTTGGATTGGACCACACGGGCCAGCCTTCTCTCCCCACATGTATCAATGAGTCTTGGCCACCCAGGTCCCTGTCACCGGGTCACAGCTTTTCCTTCCTTGGACCTTTTTAGATCAGTTCTGACCACTGCAGACCTGGGCTGCAAACACCCTACAAGGGTTGTAGTTCTGGAGATGCTCTGACCCTGTCGCCCAGCCATTACAATTTGGCCCTTGTCAAAGTGGCTCAGATCCTTTGCTAAAAATGAAAATAAAAACAGAATGCACTTATGTACAAATCATTGAATCCCTGAATATATTTGAAAATGTAATATAGATAAATATAGATAACACATAAAATGTTGAACAAGAGACATTTTGTTGTTTTTGGAAAAATATAGCTTTTTCTTTCATTTCCCAAAAAGTTGGAAAGGAATGTTTTGAGTGAAGAAAAAAATGGTTCAAATTAAGAGACGACTGCAAATTCAATGCTTTTGTTCCTCACTCAAAACATTCCTTTTCAACGTTATTGGAAAGGAAAGAAAAGAGGTCAGGAGTCTACACTCTTTCCAAAGCTGTATATGCTCCCCTTTAAATTTGTTGCCAGCTCTTTTTGAAAAAAGTTGGGACAGAAGCATGTTTATCAATGTTTTGCATCTCTGTTCAAAAAATCCCTCTTAAAGAATTTAGGAATTGAAGAGACCAGTTGCTGTACTTTTAAAATTGAAATGTTTTCCCATTCTTGCTTGATTTATTATTCCAGCTGCTCAACAATTCGGTGTCTCTTTGTCATTTTTTTGTTTCATAATGTGCCACAAGCTTTTCAATGGGTGACCAGTCTGGTCTGCAAGCAGGCCATGCTGTTATAATCTAGTACATGCCGAATGTGGTTTGGAAAAATAAGCTGTCTAGATGGCAGCATATGTTGCTCCAAAACCTGTATATATTGTTCATTTTTAATGGTCACCCATGTGCCATGTGCACTAATGATCCCCCATAACATCCCAGATGCTGACTTTTGAACAGTGTGCTAATAACAAGCTGGATGTTCCTTCTCTTTAGTCCAGAGGACATGGCGTCCATGATTTTTTTACTTCTCAGGACAGTTTTCCACTTCTTTTCAGTCCATCGTCAAACGTTGGCCTTTCTGGGTCTTCTTTGCAGTATAATTTAACAAAATGTTTAACAACATGTTTGAACATATTAATTTAGTCACTGACCCCTAATGACCTGGTATACCGACTTCACCTGGTATACCCACTTCACCTGGTATACCGTGTCCACATGGTGTACCAGGCTCTTAAGAGACTTGTACTTTAATTGACGTCAAACAAAGAGGAACATAGTAGCAAATATATTACAACCCTCAAGTTCTGCAATATGTTGATGATGACCTTAGTTAACACATCTTGCTAAACAACAGGTTGTGGTTTTACAGAAAGTTTGCACAATTCTAAGTGAAGGTTGCTTCACTTCCAAATACTTTGTTTGATCCATATACCAGTCAGATCCATCTCTGCGCTGGTCTGGTGGCCATAGTCAGGACCTGACAGAGAGGCCTCTTGGTCAGTGTTTTTCCACCCTGCTCCTGGAGACACCCTGCTCTTCATGTTTTAGATCTCTCCCTGCTCCCTCACATGTGATTCAAATGGTCAGCTCATCATTAAGTCCTAGAAGGGCTGCATCAGGAGTGTGTTTTAGGGCAGGGACCTAAAGCAAGCAGTACAGTGTGTCTTTGGAATCAGGGGAAACTCTGCTCGAGGCATCTCTGTGCAGTTGATTTTTGTTTCCCCCAAATACAGGAAGCTTTTCATCGTTGCCTCTAATTGGGGACCCGATATTAGTAACGTTTGTCCACACCACTGTGGATCATTGTATATACCTCCTGTGTGTTTGTGGCAGTCCTACTTTGTTGTTTTTGCAAGCCTACATTAAAAGTATCTTCCTACCACTCTGTGCCTTTGTAGTGTTTTCTCTTCAACCGCATTTGTAACTAGCCCGGTTAAGCTTTTCATCTTTTTCTATTGTAAGCTTTTTCTAATGTTAGCTAACTCAACTGAGTTTGCTGGAGTTCCCACCGTTTATGTTAGCCAATGTTAGCGTCGCTGACTATAGAAAACATCTGTCTAAAGGATTTTCACAGCATCGTGATGCTTTACCACATTGCCTTTGAGGTGATACTTGTTTTGCGGTGCTCTTTCATTCTCCTCTTTAGCAAGGGAAGTAAATGGTCAAGTGGATTTAAATCAGAAAATTGCCTTTTTCCCACTGATGTAGTTTCTGTTTTAGGTTCAACTTTGTCTCATCTGTCAATAAAACTCCCAAAATGCTACTAGCAGATCTCTACATTTCAGCACGATCTCATCTGGCCGTTCTTTATTGGGTGCTGATCTGAGGTCTGCATTCTGCCGTGTAGACTTTGTATGTCTGCTTTGAGCCGTCTGTGAGAAGTAGCTTGTGAGACTTTGTATGTCTGCTTTGAGCCGTCTGTGAG
>JACXGJ010013990.1:0-15484 GCA_016801105.1 Esox niger | reverse complement strand
TATATATATATATATATATATATATATATATATATATATATATATATATATATATATATATATATATATATATATATATATATATATATTTATTAACCTTCCTTTAAAACATTTTTAGAAAGGAAAGAAAAAGGTGCAGCGATCACTTTATTTTTCCCGGAGCTGTATATAGTTTCTCCATATTAGGGGGAACAAAAGTAATTGGAAAAATTACCATCATTTTAAAGTCATAATATTCAGATAGCTGAGTATTGTCCCTGGTGATGAGCTGACAATCTATAATGTAGCCATATTCACTTCTAGTTTGTTTAGGAGCATTTCCTTCAGGGCATGCTCAATTGGATGTGATTAACATGGCTAGTCAAGAACATTCCCCTTTTTGGCCCTGAAAAACTCCTTGCTTTATTTAGAAATGTTTGGGGTCATTGTCCTGGTACCAGGCAAGTCACCATCTAATGAGATTTGAGGCACAAGATGTTTCTGTATTCTTCAGAATTCCTCTTACAGCTGTCATCAGCAGTTATGTCATCAATGAAGACAAGTGAGCCAGTTCCAGTAGCAGCCATACTCAAACGCATAACACCCCCTCCGCCTGATTTCCCAGATAAGCTGGTATGTCAATTAGTTTTTTTCTCCACACTTTCATCTTGTCATCACCTTGGTAAATCTTAATATTTTTCAAATGTTCTCACAATATCCTTTTCTAGAACTCTGCAGTCCATTTGGGGTATTTTTTGGGCCATTCTGTTTTTGAGGCTAACTAGTGTTTTTACATCATGCAGTCCTGCAACTATAGCTATGCTGATGAAGTCTTCAGAGGGAAGCGTCTGAAGTCTTCAGAGGGAAGCGTCTGATACATCCAGACCTACCTCACAAACAGGGTGTTTGTTTTATTTTAAATGATTACTATTGCAAACTCTCAGCTGATAAGCAGTACAGCCATGTGTTTACTCACATTTCTACTTCAAGGATCACACCACTATGTGTAGATGGGTTTGGAATAGTACTCCTAGACACTGTTTGTTTAAAAGTATTGATCTATATTAGAGGATTAGTTGGAAAGGCATGGTGCTAGCAGTGCCCAAGGTTGTGGGTCTTATTCTCACAGGGTACCATTCCGAAAATGTAACCCCTCACCACCGTGAGATCATAAGAGCGTCGGCTAAATTACATAATCGTAAAAGTGCTGAATCTGCCATAATGCTTAGAGAATTAGGTCCTACAGTTGGATTGGGTAAAAGGCCCAGACATCAAAGTGAGTTTTCCATGACTTATTGTTCCTTCATCTGATCAATAATACTACCACAATGGAATCGCCGAATGTTACGAACCCATGAGGATTGCTAAGATTTTAGTCCATCTAATATCTATAACATATTTGGTGTGTTATTTTCCTTTTACCTTTGCCCCTATACATTTGATCGAAAGTCTCTTGGTGCCTGTAAATCTACAGGCTTACACACAGCAAATAAGGCAAAACTAACAATAGTGCGTGTTCTAATTCATTAACAGTTTTCCTAACAGCTCTGTGAATATCAAACAACCTACCCTCTATCCAACACTCTCCACGTTTTCCCAGTGAACCGATACAGTGGGCATTAGCCGTTCAGGGTGCGCTGCATGTGTTCAACTGAAAAATGAATGATAGAGCACTCAGTCTATGCTCTTCCCAGTGCCTCAGTCTATTCATTATCAAAGACCACATTTACATTCTTGAGAGGAAATAGGGACAGAGGGAGGGATGTAGGGGGTGGTGGGAGGCATACATTTGTGAATTCATTAAATGTGGAAAACATGCCTTTCTATTTTGTGTGTGACACGAAGAACAGTCTGTCCAGAATTACTTACCTAATTCAACACTTGACAGGCCGTGTCTAATGTAAAATAAAGCTACAACACTGGTTTTTGTATTCTGTCTCCATTCAAAGTTTATCTACCTATTTCCCAGCAAATACATAATAGTAGATATACTGTACCTATAAATGATATGAGAGTAGAGAGAATCATCTTCGCGTTACCTAGATCAACACATTAATATCCTGTATCATTTGTCCAAATCTCAGTAAACCAAATTAATTCATTTTCAGTAAAAGCTGTTCAGTGGAAAGCTGACACCAACAACAGTAATTACAGTCTACTCGGTCTGTTCTAATCTGCATTTTAAATGGAAGAGGTTTGAAAAGGTTCCCGTCTCCCAACCTCGACAAAGGTCACCTCCAAAACTGCAGTGGGACTTTAGTCTGTAAAAGTACACAGACAGCCAGGCCAAACCACTCATCCATCACGAGCTGCCATGCCAACTTTGCACACACCGATAACAGGGGAATAAAGAACAAGTCCAGAGATCAATACATTATTTAAGAGGCAGCATGCAGATTGATGATGAAAATTAATGAGTACCCCACACCCCATTTCTCCACCACCCCCTCACGCCCCCCCCCCCCCCCCCCCCCCCCCCCCCCCCCCCCCCCCCCCCCCCCCCCCCCCCCCCTTTCCCCCTCCGTCACTCATCCTTTAACCCCCCCCGAACCTAAAGAGGACACAGATACTTTCTATGCACACTGTGCACATTGTGACTGCTGACAAAGTTAGCTTACACAATTCTGTAAAATGTAAAACAACCCCTAGGCCTGTGAGATGCATCTCCCCCATCTATTATTGATACAGGCCTTGACAAGTGTTCCATGAAAGACCAGAGGAAAGAAGGCAGGCCAGGCCCCTGTCAGTGGGGTCACATGGTTTTATTCTTGATGACAGGCCTTGTGATTCAATAAATACTTCTTAATGGTGAACTGCTATACCCGATTCCTGTGTACCCTTGAAAAAATGCAGACTTCTGGAACAGGACGAACCCATCATTACTCTAGTCTGCAGGCAAGAACATGCAGCGGTAGTTTCTCAATGACCTTGGCCAATCACACAACTGAGGCCACTGTCCTAAACAGGTCTCTCCCCGGCGGTCAAAGAAAAATACAATGCCTTGTGCTTAGAGAGTGATTAAAAGGGACTGGATAGGCCTAGCATTATGGGTTCCTTTTCAGCGATTCAGGAGAAAGATGCAAGCAGTCTGACAGGAGCACAGGAGAAGCACATCTGCAATGCACCCCATTTAGAGCCTGGCATGTGAAGCAGGAAAGAGGCGCAGTATTCAAAGACAGCTCTTTGACTTTCTGGCTCCTGATAAATGTATCATAATGAAGACCTTTGAGAGCAGCACCTCAAAGATTCATTATTGATGTCCATATGACAAGCAAAATGTATTGCTATACTAAAAATCATGCATTATATCACACATGATTAAGATTGTTGCACTGTCAAAGTTTGAACTTATAGTGATTAATTTCGATGAATTGATTCATTTGAAGATGACTAAAAGATTGAATAGAACAATTTGTCTTTCTTATTTACAGAATTTTGGAAATATTATTAGAAATTTCACAAAATGCCTTTGGCAGTATATGGCCAGAGTACTGATGTTAAAAATATATTTGTATGAGGTATCTTTAAAGGAATACAGCTTGAAAGATATTCAAATAGATTTCCCATCAAAAGGAATTTCTAACATCCCTACCTCATTGGAATGCATGGTGTGGTGCGCTGTATTTTCTCTCTGCTTACATATTAAGTGGGAATATGACAGTTAGAGCATTGCTCCCAAAGTAATGAGAAAATCTGGGATAAATATTCACACATTAATAAAAGTATGATGAAGCATTTTCCTCAAAATGAATCTAGATTCAGTGCATTCCTACACAAACCAAAAGCAACTGGGTGGTATCTGATTACAGAAATTAGCAGCGTTGACATTCCTTTCATCCCTGTATTTTAAGGGGTTTATTACCTCAAGGTATGAATTGATAATGATTCAAATTTATATACTTTTTCTCTATGCAAGTTTAACCGATTTGAAAGTAGTGCCTAAACCTTCAAAACTTGCTTGACAGTATTCAAAAAACAGTTTTTCTTTAAATGGAGGTTCAATCAATTTAGTTTGTGCACGGGCACATACAGTAGGCTTCTTGAGGACATGTTTCTAGTTTTCTGGTCATGCTGTTTGTCGTCTAAGTATGGGGCCTTCAAATAGAAGAGAAATCTCAAATCAAACACATTTAGGTGTCATTAAAGAAAGTCCCCTGGGGTGATCTGGTCATCTCTAATGAAGGTTAGACTTTCATGCAACAGCAAGAAGCTATGCTCCCGTTAGGGAGATAGATCCAAAATAAATTGGAATAAGGATGCGACACACATTCCCTGCTTGGTGGTCAAATCTTGTGTAAGAGCATATGTTTATAATTGGTTGCCTCGCTGTTGTATAGTAAACAGCTGACCCTTATTATAAAACTGTGTTTAATGGCATGTAGTAAAAATCATAGTGATGTAACAATGTTTGAACAATGTATTATAAACTGCTATACCCAAACAAGGATGTGATCATGGGATTGTTCTTGACTTTAGAGATGGTTCAGAAACAGAAAGCTTAAGATGATTTTGGTCGATTGATCTGTTTTACAAAGCTAATAACATAAACAAATTAAAGGTATAGTTCAGGATTTAGGCAGCTAAGGCCCAGATTTACTTTTCCAGAGTCAGGATTAACATGTGAATGCCATTTTGCCATTCAGTCTGAAGGGAGTTTCCAACTGCAATTAATGCACTGCCTGATAGCATATTAGCCATTCTGGTAGACTTACAGTATTCATTCTGCTAAAACTAGTCAGCATTGACTTGCACAACTAACTCTAACTTATTTCATGTTAGATCTAGAAAACATAAAAAAGGTTCCAAATCATTAATTTCACTCTAGGTAGAGATAAAGTGCTTAATTGCCAAAATCTTTAACTATTCATTCAATACAGCACATGTAAATAATAATACCTGCACAATAATATTTATTTCCAGCAACTTTTATACCCTGCTCATTGTCTTAATATGTTTGGTTGTTTGGTTTATTTTGTGTATTTATGGGTACTGTATATTGCAGTTCAGATTCTGATTCTAATTACATTCCAGTAAAAAGGTTTTAAGAATGTTCTTGTTGTGCCATTTGGATTTAACCAGTTTTGCAACAAAAAAAATAGAAGATTTTTAATGTTTCTTATATGTTTTCAGAAAAAGGTTACATTTTACAGTCAGAAGAACATATTGGTCAAATCAGGCACTTAAATCTTAATGAATTTAGGTGGACTGTTCGCATGAGACTATGAGATGTTTCCACCCTGTTTGAGACATGGATTGAGATGATTATGTAAAATGTACACTGCAGCAAATAACCAATGCAATCCATGTTTCCCCGGCTACTGAACGCTCCGCCTCCACAACGCATTAAGGCAGGCGTAACGCTGTGGGCGTGGTCTTAAGGTGTTGGATCCTCCCATTGCCCCAACTGGACATCGCCACCGGGATGCTGTATCACCTGCTGACAGTCCCTCTGAGTCTTATTTCATAGGAGAACAGCATGGTATATGAGTTAAAATGCCTTATATTACATATCGAGCATCCTCTCTGAGAAGTTGACAGAAATAAAAAGACAAATCAAGTCTCTGCCCCACTTGAGGAAAAAAATAAAGCAACTAAGTAATAGAATTTGATAATGAGCCTCAAATAAACATTGAATGCATTATTCATTTTGAGTAAAGGTTATACATGATCGTGCTCAACAAATAGGATTTCATCAAGGTAAGTTATTGAATTCCATGAACTCTATTAGACCTTTTAGCTTTGCTTCTGAATGAGGGCTCAAAGAGTGGCGCTGCCAGGCCCATTGAAACTGTACACCTAAAACAATGGGGGCATGACACTACTGATCCTCTTACTGCTGAGACTGCATGCACCATTTTCCAAAGATGGAGTGGGGGAAATTTTGATCTTTCAAGTTCCAAGTTTAAATTGGCCATTCGCATACGATGCATACCGAGATCTACACGACACAATTCCTGAATACAAAAATTAGATATGTATAAAATCAAAGATAATGACATCAATAATAACAGTAACAGAATGAGTAAAGATTGATATACACTTAAATAGTTCAACCGAATATGCGCATAGCTGTGCCTGTTTGTATGAGTGTATGTGTCCAGATGGAGCAGAATCTGGGAAGGTGGTGTGAATCCATGTTCTTCAGTAGTTGCCATCTAGGCGAAAGAACAGCGAGTGGCTAGGATAAGAAAGGTCTTTGCTAACACTGCAGACTTTGGTCAGGCGTCGTTTCAGAGAGATGTCCTGGGTGGGTGTCGGGTAAGACCACAGCCCCAGTGATGCCTTGTACTGTCTTCACCACCCGCTGGAGGGCCTTGTGGTCATGTGTGGAGCATTTCCAATACCGGGCTGTACCAGTCCAAACAGGACTCTCTTGATGATGCAGCGATAAGGTATGGAGATGACCCAGGATGGCGTGCCAAATTCCTCCAGTCACCAGATGGATATGTGGACTGAGGCATGTTTCCTCCTTTGCTTACTAAAGTAAACACTTTTGTGTTGTTTATGTTGAGAGAGAGGTTGTCATCCGTTACCATGGTGACAGTTGGCACGCCTTCTCCTCATTATCAGGCCCTCAACTGTAGTCACCGTCAAACCTGATGATGGGGTTAGTGTTGTGCAGAGCTACACAGTCATGGGTGGACAGCAGTAAAGCAGAGGTCGGTGTAAGAATCAGCGGTGAATAGGTGTCACAGCCTACTGTCTTCCAGTAATGAAGTACAGTATCCAGTTTCACAGGGTGATGTCCAGACCCAGTGTTATAAGATTGGCGACGAGTTCGGAGGGAACAATATGATGAATAACGTTAAACAGTGAATTAATGCTCAATGAACTGAATTCTCACGTAGGTGCCACCTGTGCTCTAGGCGTGTCACGACCCTGTCAGGAAACGGCTTCCTCCGTGGATCTGTTGAATGTATATGTTAAACACAATATCATCTGTCACAATATCTGGCCTCCAGCATCAATTGTGCTCCCTTCAGGACAAGTTTATGGATAATGGCTCAGAGGATTCATTGTCTGTAGATACGATCTGAGGGCTTATATGTGGCTAGGTCAATTTTCCCCTGCATGGATTTGTTTAGGAGAACCAGCCAGCTCAGCAGATCCTCTCTGCATGTGCTTGAATAGTCCGGCACCCACTGGCTGTGCAAGACACAGATGGTTGCAATGGATACAGATTTGTCTTTAATATTGGTTGAGGGTCTCTCTTTGTCCGGCTCCCTGGCTATGATTTAATCCAATAAGAACAGACTATTTGTTTTTTTAGAGCACATGGAGTAGTTTCCTGGCAGCAGAAGTCACTTATTTCTTGGCTGCTTTTATTTGGGATCTTTATTCCAGATTCATTCCTCGCCTTCCTCATTCTGCCTGCCAGTTCAGGGATTAAAGTCATTCTTTTTAACAGAGCTGTGCTATTTGGTAGCAGGCCGCAGTGTGAAAATCCTGATTTCTGAGAGTTTTAAAGAAAGACATATGTATAGCTGCCAAACCCTCAAGGTACACTGAAAGTAATGGTCTTGGCATACCCAGAACCACTTGAGAATTCATTTCTAAGGCCACTATCTGCAATTTGTGTTGCATAAAAAAATATGATACTACTTTCATTTCTAAATTTGTATTTTGGTGCCTTGGAAAGTGGTCAATGAAAACTGTTTGAAACTCAAAATAATTTGTAATTATCCTGTGTCTCAGACTAATCAAATAGAAATGAGTTACATTGCTGGAATGGTTAAATGTAGAACTTCAAACAAACCCCCTTTCAATAACAGAAGAGATATAGCCCTGGGTGAGGAGGGTGGGTGAGTGGAAGGTTTTGAACTTGAGGCCAGCATATCAGTTTCTCACGGCACAGCTAGCTTCCCGGGCTACAGCCAGCTGCAGCATTTATTGATTGGCTGATAAAGCACAAATTGATTAGACGGTCCTCGTTAGCATCCCGTTAGCGATGACCTATACCTACTGAGCCCCACAAGGATCTGACTCCAATGGATTAACAAGCACAACAATTCTGCCAGGACAAAAAATCAGTTAACACTTGTCAGAGCCCAAAATCAATCCAATTCCCATAATGAACCCCCTGTGGACCCCACAGAAGCACATTCAAGCTGCAACCCTGATGAACATCTATTTTAATATTTGCATTTAATTACGTTATCAATCAGTCTTCTGACCTCAGCAACCTTCTGCTAAGCGCCAATCCATTTGCACAGGTGTGTTTACGACTAAGGATGGTGGCTGCACTGACTCTACTACGTATCCCGTTCTGCCTCTGTTGATACTGTAGCTAAATTCACTTTAATGGCTTTGACAAGCTAGAAAGTACTTGCTCCCAGTTGGAAGAGAATGGGGGAATATACTACTTACTGGTTATAGCACTTTCTAGTTTTTCAGTAGGAAGCACATCAAATGTAATTAAATTATCCCAGTGGGGCCAGACAAGTCAAATGTTTTTTTTACCCTCTTTCACTACACTGTAGCCTGAGCCTGTGGCCTCCACGGCTGATCCCGATCCAGGCTGATACACCCCTCCAACATACACCAAAAACAGCCCTCCGTGATACATTTTCAAACAGAAATTACACATACGATTTTTTCATCTAAAGCAAGTGGCACATCCACTACATGTGCTTTGGCGAGCACAGAAATGTTGTCCTCCCACCTGAGATTGTGGGAGAAGACGGTTCCTTTAATGATTCCGCCAAACAAACATCTGAGCCTTCAAGGGTAAAGAGGGATCACCTTTATATTGTGGGATATGTCCATAGATAAGGGCCGTATCCAGGCATCTAAGAACAGCCTTTAACTATTGTCTACTGGCCATATATCACACCCATTTGTCCCTCATAAGTAAAAGATGAATACAGAAAATTGAATGTCCAACACAATCTCTCCAGTGGTAGGACTAATAGGCTACATCAAGAGTTAACCGTAAATGTATTGCTTAGCTTTTTGTTAACCTGTTCTGGAACAAATCAGGGTTCTGGGCTGCTGTCTCCAGTGCTGCTGTTGTGTGGGTGAGTGTATGCCCTTTTTGGCATGGGTTCTCCTCTGATAATTCTGGGAATTTCAACACCGAAAAAAACTAACATCTATTTGTGTTTGGATAGCCAAGCACAGTTTTTTTTTTTGCTGTGATTTACTGGACTGATGAGGGTAACTGATGCTCATTGAAAATGTCCTGGAATAAAGCAATGTTCTCTGAAGTAAATGAAAATCCTGTGAAATTCAACACTATTGCATTGCTTCCAAATAAAGAAACTGTCATTAGAATGTTGTAAATTCCGCATTAAGAAAACCTCAAGCATGTATTTGTCGCAGTAAATTTGCATACATATAATAAAATGACATCACTGAAGGACCAATGCCCAGGAGTTGATATTTCATTGGAAGACTATCATGAATATTTTAATATGCAGGGTTCGTCAGGGCAGTACATCTCTCACTGTTTATTGCAAACTTGTACAGTGACAATTCTATCTAATCATAATGTTGTGCTTTCCATTTTCTTTCTCCCAGCCATTCAAATTAATTGTAAGCACAACACTGTACGTTATAAAGTTAAATGATTTCATCATAAAGCTATACTCTGCTTGTTTACTTTTACAATTGTCATAATTATTACTAGTATACACTGCATATTAGTGAATCACATTCCATTGTTTAGATTAGAAAGCCCACTCAGGAACTCTCACTGTCTTCCAGGGAGTCCTTGGGTCCATGGAATCAATTAAAAAGAACACACGTCATCAGAAGTAAAGTAAATGTGATCGTAAGGCCACCTGCTTGGCTGCTGCAAACACCTGGGCTATATATGTATCTCAGTCAGAATCAGCAGAGCTACTGTTGAAATATGGTTTACCAAGCTATCAATTGCATCTTACTTGAAGAATGTGCGCTCCAAAAGCTATCCTTATAAAAAATATATATATTATTGGAAAATAATTAGACCAACACTGGAGACAAAACAGTCCATTTGACACAATACAGAAACCAAACCTAAACCTATATTTTATGCTAGATTTGTTGACCCAAAAAACCTCTGAAAACCTTGACAAATTCAGACACATGATAAGAAAATCTCTTGTTCATTCAATCCCTAGAGGAGCGCAACCTCATAGTCCATTAGAACTCATATCCTATACCATACACAGACACCGCAATATTAATGAACTGATTTTGTATTTACTTAGTTGGATTTAGCCTATGCATGCATTGTTTGAAATAGCCACAATATTTTCTTTACCTGGCTTACAGATGTGTTCAGAGTTCTAGCAAATACATTATCACATTACTTTCAGTATGAGGGAATTTAATGAAATTAAAAATAAGCTTTTCTACTTTGTTATGGTGTCAAAATATTACCTCATAAATGTGGACATGAGTATCTAGTTATTGTCCAGCTCCACCTTTTCAAGAGTATTACATATACACATATACATCAAACCCCATTGCATTTTCTGGAAGGTCAGGTTTTCAAATTTTGTATATATGAGTGCAGGAAAAGTAAATAACAATGTGTATGAGTTGAAGTAAAGATGTATTCCAGGACATGTGCAAATAACAAGTTTGTAATTAAATCTCTATGTTTTTGAAAGGCATGCAGAAATATTGTGTGGAACAGTATATGCTATGGTTATTTAAAGAACAATTGCATAAAGTAAATTTCACCATCCAAAACAGGTCCCAGTATAATAATAACATGGAAAATGTTTTCTTCTTATTGTAATTCTTAATATGTTTTAATGACAAAGCTTAATATTATGGTATTCATCGTTAACTCAAGTTACTTTTAATTAGTAGTGCACTAGTCCATAAAATGAAACCATAAAGAGCCAGCCCTTAAAGGTGAACCCCCCGAGACGTACCCCCCAGACTATCCCCTGCATAAGTGTCGTCTACACTGAGCAGGGTGAATGCACGCAAGGCCACAGGTCCTGATGGGGTCCCCGGGTGTATGCTCAGAGCATGTGCTGGGCAGCTGGCCGAGGTCTTTACCGACATTTTCAATAAGCCAGTGGCCTAGGTGGTTGTCCCAATATTCTTCAAGACCACAACCATTGTGCCATTGCCGAAGAAGTCAACCGCATCTAGCCCAAACAAGTTGCGCTCACTGCCACGATAATGAAGTGCTTTGAAAGACTAGTCCTGGCCCACCTTAAGTCCTAACCCCAACACTGGATCCCTAGTAGTTTGCCTACCAGCTGAATAGGTCAACAGAGGACGCCATCTTCACGGATCAACACTCTGCCCTGACCTACCTAGACAAATCCAATATCTGTGAGGACGCTATTCATAGAATTCAACAAAGCGTTCAACCCCGTCATCCCCTCTAGACTGGTCAACAAACTCCATGACCTGGGGATCAACCCCTCTCTCTGCAACTGGACTCTGGACTTCTTAACCAACAGACCCCAGTCTGTAAGGTTAGACAACTTCCCCTCCTCCACCCTGATCACTGGTGTTCCACAAGGCTGTGTGCTGAGCCCTCTCCTGTACCCCCTCTTCACCAACGACTGCGTTCCTGTACACATTTCCAAATCCATCGTCAAGTTTGTAGACAACACCACAGCGGTAGGCCTGAGTAGTGACTACAACAAGTCAGTTTACAGGGAAGAAGTCATGTGCCTAGCGGCATGGTGCGCTGACAACAACCTGGTCCTTAATGCTAAGATAACCAAGGAGCTCATTGTGGATTACAGGAAGTCTAAGACTTCTCCTGGACCCTCAACACCTCAGCCCTGGTTTAAAATGTGCAGCAGTGCTTGTACTTTTTGAGGAGGCTGAAGAAAACCCACCTGTCCTCCAAGATCCTTGTGAACTTTTACCTCTGCACAATTGAGAGCATTCTGACAAACTGCGCCACAGTGTGGTTTAGAAACTGCTCCATAGCCAACCGGAACACTGCAGCAGGTGGTGAAAACAGCCCAGCACATCCCTGGTGCAGAGCTTCCAGCCATCGCAGACCTCCAGCGCAAAAGGTGTCTGCGCAGGGTGCCTGGGCTCATCAGGGACCTTTCACACCCATACCACAATATGTTTGCCATCCTACCATCAGGCAGGCAGTACAGGTCTATTCAGTCCCGCAGCAGCAGGCTCAGGAACAGTTTCTTCCTATCCACTGTAACCCTGCAGAACTCTGTGACTGAGAGAACTCTGACTCATCACTTACCATAATTTTTACTGAAAACACTACAACAATATAAATGTATTCAACTACCACCAAGCTTCAACAAAACATAGTTCAATTATTAGTTGTAATTCATTACTCCCCAATACTACTGTGCATGCAGTTCACTTTTGCCTCTAAACGTTTTACCATCTGTTAGGAAATGGGATACAATTCTATTTCTGTCCAAGTGCCAGTAAAGCATTTGATTCAGAAAAATCTACCATGGCTGTTGTATTACCAGCTCTGGTGTCTTGCTATTTCACATCCAAGAGCAAGATTCCCAACCCCCGACTGTCATTCATTACTATGAAGGCCAGCTGAGGTCCAGTGATATGGGTTTTATCTATATAATCTATATTAGGTTTTATCATGGTTTTGAAATCTGTGTCAATGTACCTCCTGAAAGATATTTACTGGAGTTTGGACGAGTTCACTGTCGGAAACGTGATCAATTCCGAGACCAGAGGGAGGGCAGGACTTAAAAATGTGGATGTGAGCCCTGCTGATAACCCACGACTAGTTGGGGATCTGGTTGTGGAGCTGTCGAACAGATGGGCCGTGGATGTGGCCTCCACGGCTGAGGCCAATCCCGGTGTACACACCTCCTACATACGCCTAGGGTTGTGTGAATGGAGCTCGTCCAGACAGCTCCTGGCACCAAGAGGAACTCATCACCATCTGTCTCCAGGGACAACGACCTCCCTTACACAGACTTCTACCACCCCGGCTCGGTACTCGGTAACACAGACAGGATGAATGAAAATGGGGAAAAGCCTCCAATGTTGTTCTAAAAATCCAGATGACTGTTCAGTTGCTGTTGGTTTTTCACATACTTAGTCATTATATTAGGAGGGAAAAATGTTTTGTTATCATATATAACATTAGGGTTGCATAGAAAGGGCTTAATTTCTGGAACATTTCACAATTTACAACTAAACAAAAACCTTTCAAATATTGTAATCAAAAGTGTCTGTAACTTTCTCCATAAATATTTCGAGCATTATTATACATAAAATAGAGCATCTGAAATATTTAAACAAGAAATGATAAGAGACAATGCTATAAAACAATTTTCTTAATACAACGCACCCACAAACAATAATTATTTTTGTTGAATGAAATTCATAAGCAAGAAATAAATAGTTGGGTTTGATGTGCTATAAGTTGCTAATATGTGCATCATCTGTAATTACTGCATAATAACCACAATACCTCACTTAGCCATGAAATTACATTTTGAAAGGAAATTCTTTATAACACTGGAACACATATTGGCACATACAAATGACGTGGTACATTATCTGGCACAAAGATGTTAGCAGAAAATCCTTTAAGTCCTGTAAGTTGCAAAGTCGGGCCTCCATGGATCAGACCTGTTTGTCCAGCACATCCCAAAGATGCTCGATTAGATTGAGATCTGAGGAATTGAGGCCAAGTCAACACCTTGAACAAGTTGTGCTCCTCAAACCATTCCTGAAACATGTTTGCTTTGGGGCAGGGCGCATTATCCTCCTGAAAGAGGCCAATGCCATCAGGGAATACCAGTGCCATGAAAGGGGGCACATGGTCTGCAACAATGCTCAGGTAGGTGGTACGTGTCAAAGTAACATCCACATGAACGGCAGGACCCAAGGATTCCCAATAGAACATTGCCCAAAGCAATGCCATGTGTTATCCAAGTAAGAGCGGCACACGGACCAGGCCATCAACGTTAAGGTGCCAAACCACGGGCCCAAAAAAATTATAAATAGCAATGATGTTTTTGTTCATAAAACAAATCATAAACGTTTATTGTTTAATGTTTTAGCTAGGTAGTATGAAATATCAAGATTGACTGACTAATAAATAATGATATTCAAGCCAACCAAATGGGCCCCCCTGAGGCCTGGGTCCGGGACAACATTACCGGTTGTCCCCCCCGTCAGTGTCATTGGTACCGGCATTAACATTTTCAGCAATTTGAGTTACAGTAGCTTGTGTGTTGGATCAAACCACACAGGCCAGCGTTCGTTCCCCACACGCATCGGTCTGCCTTGGCCGCACATTACCCTCTAGCTGGTTCACTTTTCCTTCCTTGGACCACTTCCAATAGGTACTGACCACTGCCGACCAGGAACACCCCATAAGAGTTGCAGTTTTGGAGATGTTATGACCCAGTCGTCTGGCCATCACAATTTGGTTCTTGTCAAATTCACATAGATCCTTATGCTTGCCCATTTTTCCTACTTCTAACACATCAACTTTGAGGATAGAATGTTCACTTGCTGCCTAATATACCCCACCCACTGACAGGTGCCATGATAAGGAGATTATCAGTGTTATGCCCTTCACCTATCAGTGGTCATATGTTATGGCTGATCCGTGTATCAGTGTTATGCCCTTCACCTATCAGTGGTCATATGTTATGGCTGATCCGTGTATCAGTGTTATCCTCTTCACCTGTCAGTGGTCATATGTTATGGCTGATCCGTGTATCAGTGTTATCCTCTTCACCTGTCAGTGGTCATATGTTATGGCTGATTGGTGTCCTACTAGAAAGTCATGGACAATAACAGGAGGGCTGTTATTGTCCCCCAAAGCCACCGCAAGGTTGGGGCCCCCACACCCTGAGGGCCCCACCCTGGATAGCAAAATATAAGCTAGGTGTACATAAGAATTTAAAAAGCATTTTGTGGGTAAAAAACTCCACTTGTTTAGAGTGCCTGAATTTTCACTGCCAGGTAAAGGAAACCCGTGAAGTAGGCTACATTTACAGATCTACCATATCGCTTAATGCTTCCAGTCAAAAAAGGGGGCTAAATAGTCTCAAAATCCCTGACTCTGGCAGCAATGGCCTGTGCGTATCTGCATTATACCGCTATCAACACTGTTAATCATTACGTATTGATAGATGACAGCAGAAATTATTTAAAGATATATTATGCAAGCAGTGCTCAAAAACCCGGCAATACAGTTGTCTAAACAAGCTCGCATAAAACACCCAAAGATCACATCCTTATTTAGACCAACCAGAGAGGAAACTATGATGAGCACCATCACAAATGAAACACTGACACCAGTAGCTAGCAGCAGCGTGTCTTCACCAGCAACCAGCCTTCCCAACGCAACATCAGTGGGAATTTCATCAACAAAATGAAACACTGACACCAGTAGCTAGCAGCAGCGTGTCCTCACCAGCAACCAGCCTTCCCAACGCAACATCAGTGGGAATTTCATCAACAAAAAGAAACACTGACACCAGTAGCTAGCAGCAGCGTGTCCTCACCAGCAACCAGCCTTCCCAACGCAACATCAGTGGGAATTTCATCAACAAAAAGAAACACTGACACCAGT
>JACXGJ010013989.1:0-15538 GCA_016801105.1 Esox niger | reverse complement strand
ACACACACACACACACACACACACACACACACACACACAAAGAAACATAGACACACAGTAATGTCATTAAATGTTTATTTTACACCACAACTACCATGTTATAAAAAAGAGGTCCTTTTTTACCAGTGAGGTCGTCAGTAGGCCAGGACCCTAGGTCGCAGGCACGGCAAGTGTACTCATCGAACACAAACTCATTTTCCTTACAAGGTGTACAGGTCCAACAGCAGCTCACCTCCCCTTTACGAATCACCTGTGGAGAGAGGGGAAATGAATCAGGATGTTATGAATCACCAGGTGAGAAAGAAGAAATGAATCAGGATGTTATGAATCATCTACTGACTGATGAATTATGAATCAAAATTTGTAAAGAATTGTGATGTTATATATCAGTATATTACGAATGAAAAGGTTTTATAAATAAGTATTTTAGAAATCGGGATATTTTAAATCAGGATGTCTAATAAATTCAGATGTTATGAAGCAACATGTAAAATAAGATTTCCATTTCTTTCCATTGCTTGAATGAACAGTATGATTTCAGACCAACAACGGAATCAGAGTGTGATTGTGTGTGTGTGTGTGTGTTTTATTGCCAGTTTGTGTGTGTTATTGACAGTTTGTGTGGTGTGTGTGTTATTGCCAGTGTGTGTGTGTGTGTGTGTGTGTACATACCTTGATCTGCGCCTTCTGACAGGGTAGTGAGCAGAGAGACTGTATGATGCTGGATGAATTGGGCCAGATTTCCTCATCATCCATCCTGAGTCCTCCTTGGTCCCAGCTCCCTACATGGATATAACTGTAGTGGTCCTCTCCGTCATACCCACCACCATCACCGTAATCACCACCAGCACCGTCAGTACCGTCCCGGCCCAGCCGCTTGAAGTTCATGATTTCATACCTAACACAAACATTCCAGAGAAATCAGTACTAGATAGAATCACTGGATCATCAGTAACACAGCTATAATGTAGGCGTTGGTTATCTTTCTAGCCTGGTGAGTCACACATCCAAGTGGCTAGCTACCTGCCCGGGGAGTCTCCATTCTGGTCAAAGTGAATAGTCTCCCCAGACACTCCAGTGAAGTTGGTCCTCATAAGAAACTCCAGCAGCTTTCGACCGTCAATGGGTCGCATTGCATCACAGAGCCCCTGTAATCCAGGACAAAGTGTCAGGGGTGTTGACACCAAGAACACACACATACACACCATGTTTAAGTGACCTTTCAGAACGGTCCACAAACCACCTACATACCTGGTATCCTGGACAGAGTGTTTGTTGCATGGTGTGTAGACCGTACGCCATAGAGTAGATGGCGTTGATGACAAAGCCCATCTTAGTGTCCTGGGCATATTGCTGACGGAGAGACTCTTTACCTGCCGGGTGGGAGTACTGTTAGACAGCTGCTACACCAAGGGCCCTACTCAAACACACTCACATCCTAATGAACAGTTAGACAGCTGCTACACCAAGGGCCCTACACAAACACACTCACATCCTAATATTTAGGCAGTAGATATTTTTACATGGTCAAATTAACTTATAGACTGGTCTTGGGTATTGAAGAAAATGCCTTCACTTCTTTACTACCAGGGCAAGCCCCCATGGAAATGTTTTCATTCATCAGAATTAATAATCAGAGGATAAATATTGTAAATAAGAAAACAAATCAGTGAGACCACTTAGCACATCTAAACAAATACACAGTTTGACTCTCTGCCTGACTGTCTGTGTGAAGTCTCCACTTACTGCTGCAGGTCCGGTTGAACTTGTTGTTCTCCTGTGGATGTCCCACCAGCCGGCACTGGAATCGGTGCTGCCAGAACTCTGGAAACCAGGGGTTCCTGGTGTTGTCATCTGGTTGCAGGGCCAGGTAGTAGTCATCGAACCAGGTGACGTAGGCTGACTTCAGCTTTATGGTGATGCCCCCGGCAGCCTCACGATGGTAACCATCGGTAACATCATAACGGTCAGCCCAACCGTCACTGGGGGTATCAGTTACACAACTAGACATATGTAGCATCATTTAAACAACTAGACATATGTAGTATCAGTTATACTACTACAGATATGTAGTATCAGTTTAACAACTAGAGATATGCAGTATCAATTACACAACTAGAGATATGTAATATCAGTTACACAACTAGAGATATGTAGTATCAGTTACACAACTAGAGATATGTAGTATCAGTTACACAACTAGACATATGTAGAATCAGTTACACAACTAGAGATATGTAGTATCAGTTACACAACTAGAGATATGTAGTATCAGTTACACAACTAGAGATATGTAGTATCAGTTTAACAACTAGAGATATGTAGTATCAGTTACACAACTAGAGATATGTAGTATCAGTTATACAACTAGACATATGTAGTATCAGTTATACAACTAGAGATATGTAATATCAGTTATCCAAATAGAGAGTTTTAGTATCAGTTATCCAAATCGAGAGTTTTAGTATCAGTTATACAACTAGAGATATGTAGTATAATTTTAACAACTAGAGATATGTAGTATCATTTTAACAACTAGAGATATGTAGTATCATTTTAACAACTAGAGATATGTAGTATCAGTTACACAACTAGAGATATGTAGTATCAGTTACACAACTAGACATATGTAGTATCAGTTTAACAACTAGAGATATGTAGTATTAGTTATACAACTAGAGATATGTATTATCATTTTAACAACTACAGATATGTAGTATCAGTTACACAACTAGAGATATGTAGTATAAGTTACACAACTAGACATATGTAGTATCATTTAAACAACTAGAGATATGTAATATCAGTTAAACAACTAGAGATATGTAGTATCAGTTATACAACTAGAGATATGCAATATCAGTTATACAACTAGAGATATGTAGTATCATTTAAACAACAAGAGATATGTAATATCAGTTATACAACTAGAGATATGTAGCATCATTTAAACAACTAGAGATATGTAATATCAGTTATACAACTAGAGATATGTAGTATCAGTTATACAACTAGAGATATGTAGTATCAGTTAAACAACTAGAGATATCTAGTATCAGTTATACAACTAGAGATATGTAATATCAGTTATACAACTAGAGATATGTAGTATCATTTAAACAACTAGAGATATGCAGTATCAGTTATACAACTAGAGATATGTAGTATCAGTTTAATAACTAGTTATGTAGTATCAGTTATACAACTAGAGATATGTAATATCAGTTATCCAAATAGAGAGTTTTAGTATCAGTTATCCAAATAGAGAGTTTTAGTATCAGTTATACAACTAGAGATATGCAGTATCACTTATAGTGGGGAGAACAAGTATTTGATACACTGCTGATTTTGCAGGTTTTCCAACTTACAAAGCATGTAGAGGTCTGTAATTTTTATAGGTACGTAAGTACACTTCAACTACAACAAAAATCCAGAAAATCACATTGTATGATTTTCAAATAATTAATTTGCATTTTATTGCATGACATAAGTATTTGATCACCTACCAACCACTAAGAATTCCGGCTCTCACAGACCTGTTCGTTTTTCTTTAAGAAGCCCTCCTGTTCTCCACTCATTACCTGTATTAACTGCAACGGTTTGAACTTGTTACTTGTATAAAAGACACCAGTCCACACAATCAATCAAACAGACTCCAACCTCTCCACAATGGCCAAGACCCGAAAGCTGTGTAAGGACATCAGGGATAAAATTGTAGACCTGCACAAGGCTGGGATGGGCTAGAGGACAATAGGCAAGGAGCTTGGTGAGAAGTCAACAACTGTTGGCGCAATTATTAGAAAATGGAAGAAGTTCAAGATGACGGTCAATCTCCCTCGGTCTGGGGCTCCACCCAAGATCTCAACCCGTGGGGAATCAGTGATCATGAGGAAGGTGAGGGATCAGCCCAGAACTACACGGCAGGACCTGGTCAATGACCTGAAGAGAGCTGGGACCACAGTCTCAAAGAAAACTTTTAGTAAACCCTACGCCGTCATACTACATATCTCTAAAATCCTGCAGCGCACTAAAGATCCCCCTGCTCAAGCCGACGCATGTCCAGGCCTGTCTGAAGTTTGTCAATGACCATCTGGATGATCCAGAGGAGGAATGGTAGAAGGTCATGTGGTCTGATGAGACAAAAATAGAGCTTTTTGGTCTAAACTCCACTCGCCGTGTTTGGAGGAAGAAGGATGAGTACAACCCCAAGAACACCATCCCAACCCTGAAGCGTGGAGGTGGAAACATCATTCTTTGGGGATGCTTTTCTGCAAAGAGGACAGGACATCTTAAGGTCCTGGAGTGGCCTAGCCAGTCTCCAGACCTGAACCCAATAGAAAATCATTGGAGGGAGCTGAAAATCTGTATTGTCCAGCGACAGCCCTGAAACACGAAGGATCTAGAGAAGGTCTGTATGGAGGAGTTGGCCAAAATCCTTGCAGCAGTGTGTACAAACATGGTCAAGAATTACAGGATCTCTGTAATTGCAAACAAAGGTTACTGTACCAAATATTAAGTTCTGCTTTTCTGATGTATCAAATACTTGTCATGCAAAAAAAATGCGAATTAATTATTTAAAAATCATACAATGTAATTTTCTAGATTTTTGTTTTAGAATCCATCTCTCACAGTTGAAGTGTACCTCTGACAAAAATTACAGACATCTACATGCTTTGTAAGTAAGAAAATGTGCAAAATCAGCAGTGTATCAAATACTTGTTCTCCCCACTGTATATAACATCAGATATGTAGTATCAGTTATGCAGCTAGATGTTCTATTAGTATCATATACAATACGGTAGGTTACAAGATAATCTCTTAGGGGTTCTTTCAACTGAAACTTGGGAACGCCTAAATCATCTTCTTCAAAGAACCATTCCTTAATGGTTCCTCAAGGAATCTTTTGATGAACACACTGGGGTTAAGAGTTGAGGGGGTTCTTCATCAAGACATTATTTAAGAAACCATATACGTTATACGAAGCGAGATGCATATATGAATTGTAAGTTATACAACTAGAGGTATTTAAAGTATCGGTTATATAACTACAAGCGTGGGTGGTCTCCGTTCAGTTGCCCTCCTTTCTTTGGATGAGAGGAGAGGAGCTTGGGAGAAGAAAAATGGTGAAGAGATGAGAGGAGATAGGAGGACGTTTGGAGAGGAGAAGGGCATGGAGAATAAATGCCTTCCATTGTGTTGCTGCAGAGTGGCAGAGAAGCAGGAATAGAAAAGACGGGATGGCGCGAGTGGAGCAAAGAGTAGGAGATTGAGGCTTAGAAAGAGAGATGGTTATGAAAAGAAGAAACAGAGAGATGGGTAGAGCTCAGAGGTGGTGTGGAGGTGGATGGAAAGCCAGGGAGAGATGAAGACATAGAGGGATTGAAAGAAAAAGATGGCTTTGAAAAGCAGAGGGCCTTGGCAGAAGAGAGGTTGAATCACTCCTTCCCAGAGATAGAAAGATGGCAACCCACACACGGATGGACTGAACCGACACACACAGAGAACATGACAATAAAAGTGTTGCAGTAGTTGCCAACCCTGTTCTTGGAGATCTACCCTCAAGTAGGTTTAATTCAACCCTGTTCCTGGAGATCTACCCTCCAGTAGATTTAACTCCAACCCTGTTCCTGGAGATCTACCCTCCAGTAGGTTTAATTCCAACCCTGTTCCTGGAGATATACCCTCCAGTAGGTTTAATTCCAACCCTGTTCCTGGAGACCAACCCTCCAGTAGGTTTAACTCCAACCCTGTTCCTGGAGATCTACCCTCCAGTAGGTTTAACTCCAACCCTGTTCCTGGAGATCTACCCTCCAGTAGGTTTAACTCCAACCCTGTTCCTGGAGAACCTGTAGGTCTTAATTGCATTCCTTTTCCTGGAAAGTTACACTACAAGGATTTCTGGAGACAGAGTTGGAGAAGAAACTACAGGAGGGTGGTTCTTCAGGGGCCTGATCAGAGACAACAGCAATAATGAGTCTGATCCCTAAAGTGAATTGAACACAAATCCATTCTGCTTTACCAGTTCCTTAGCATCACACTGAACCAGATCAGGACTGGTTTATTCTTCCTGGATTCCATAGGAACATCAATCCATTTTATTGTTTAAATCAAATGACACTGAACATTAATGCTAATACATAATACTGCTCTTACATGTTACTGTTAACATATATTACTGCTGAATCGCATTACTGCTAACAATTATTACTGCCAACACACGTAACAGCTAACACCTATTACCGCAATCACACATAACTGCTAACACACATTACTGATAACATGTATTACCGTTATCACACATTACTGATAACATGTATTACCGCTATCACACATTACTGCTAACATGTATTACCGTTCTCACACATTACTGCTAACATGTATTACCGTTCTCACACATTACTGCTAACATGTATTACCGTTCTCACACATTACTGCTAACATGTATTACCTTTAACACACATTACAGCTAACATGTATTACCGTTATCACTCATTACTGCTAACATGTATTACCGCTATCACACATTACTGCTAACATGTATTACTGCTATCACACATTACTGCTAACATGTATTACCGCTATCACACATTACTGCTAACATGTATTACCGCTATCACTCATTACTGCTAACATGTATTACCGCTATCACACATTACTGCTAACATGTATTACTGCTATCACACATTACTGCTAACATGTATTACTGCTATCACACATTACTGCTAACATGTTTGACCATTATCACACATTACAGCAAACATGTATTACTGTTATCACACATTACCGATAACATGTATTACCGCTATAACACATTACTGCTAACATGTATTACCGTTATCACACATTACTGGTAACATGTATTACCGCTAACACACATTACTACTAACACACAATGCTGCTAACACCTAATACTGCTAACACACATTTAATATTAAGTCATAATACTGCTAGCTCATATTACTCAGACAACTGCTAACAAAAAACTGCCAAGACATTACTGAGAAGCACCGATTAATGCAAACACACATTTGCAGTTAGCTGAACAGCAGTTAACAGCCGCTGACTGAATTACTGTATTCAGATCTGTAATGGTTCAGATCAGAAAGAGGGTCACCCAGTTCGAGGACAGCATGTTAGCTCAGCCTCACTCAATGACAGCAACAAGTATCATTCAGCTCAACACGTGGGCAACATTACCTCTTTCATCTGTGTGTGTGTGTGTGTGTGTGTGTGTGTGTGTGTGTGTGTGTGCGCGTGTGTGCGCGTGTGTGAGTGTGTGTATGTGTGTGTGTGAGTGAGTGAAAGTGGGTGTGTGGCAGCAGTACTTTACATAATGAGGACAGAGAAAGGTATGCTGGGAGAAATGTAAATACCTATGGTCAGATCACGAAATGAAGGTGATTTACATTATCCTAGACAGCAGTGCATGTAATAGTGACATTCACCCTCTGTCCCGGATGGCCTTATCCTGGGCTGCAGTGGACCCTGACTGCCTGACCCTGACTGCCTGACCCTGGGCTGCAGTAGACCCTGACTGCCTGACCCTGGGCTGCAGTAGACACGGACTGCCTGACCCTGGGCTGCAGTAGACCCTGACTGCCTGACCCTGGGCTGCAGTAGACATGGACTGCCTGACCCTGGGCTGCAGTAGACACGGACTGCCTGACCCTGGGCTGCAGTAGACACGGACTGCCTGACCCTGGGCTGCAGTAGACACGGACTGCCTGACCCTGACTGCCTGACCCTGACTGCCTGACCCTGGGCTGCAGTAGACACGGACTGCCTGACCCTGACTGCCTGACCCTGGGCTGCAGTAGACACGGACTGCCTGACCCTGACTGCCTGACCCTGACTGCCTGACCCTGGGCTGCAGTAGACACGGACTGCCTGACCCTGGGCTGCTGTCCAGCTATTAAATAGAATGCTGTCATGGTGAATCCAAGCCAGAATGGGTCCCCAAGCCCCATCGGCAGAACATTGAGACCCTGACACAATTTTCATAAATAGCTCTTTTAAATATTCAACACTACTTTAAATAAAGTGTTACTAGAAACCCTATGAGTGTAGCGCAACGCAGTTCTGTATGTAGCCCAAGGTCATGCCATCGTCAATCTGGCCAGGTTGGATTGACAGGCGGCCTTCTGACGTCAGTAATGAGACTAGATGTTAATATAGAACGGGGTAGAACATCAGGGATGGAACAAGACTGGGGGAGAGGGAGTGAGTACCACCTTAACAGACACACAGAGGAAATTAAAAAACCAAGATAAATATATCTCTTTGGCCCTGTCCCCCTCACTCTCCATCTCCCAGCCTCTCCTCCTCCTTCAGTCGGTCGTCCCCACCCCCATCTCCAACCCTCGCCTCCACGCTCTCTAACTAAACAGCTCTATGAATAGTGGTGTGTAATTTGCAGAGGCCTGGAGGCAGGAACTCAGAGAATATAATTTTCCAGCTCTTAAGGAATCGGTCTGGTTAAATTAGGTGATTCTTTTCGGAGTAGATCAGTGATAGGTCAATAATAATTTAAGAATGGATCAATAATGTCAATGATTGGATCAATGTTAGTCCTGAAAAAGCCTGGGTGCACAATGCAATGTTTTGGTCCTGATTCAACTGTAAAGAAGGCATTTAAGATCGGAGACAACATTCCCAAGTTGCCATTAGGAAGTCTTTCAACAGTTATCCTATAAAATCCATACGAATACATTATGAAGTGCTTATGAAGTCATTAGGAATTTCCTATGTAGTTGTTATGAATTTGCTATGTAGTCTTTTTGAACACCCTGTATAGTCTTTAGGTGGTACAGAAAAGCAGGTTACCTGTTGAGAGTAGCATTATCGCAGTGATGAAGGCAGATGAGAGGGTGGCCATGATGATAAGAATGGTGACGATGAAGAAGATGAAGCCAATGCCAGTAACCATAGAAACAGCCCCAGTGATGTAACTGGAGACGATGTTGTGAAAACAAGATGATATAATTAGGAAAACACCCACACAAATGGAAACACCCACGCGCACACACACACACACACACACACACACAGACACACACACACACACACACACACACACACAAACAGATACGTACGCAAACACTCTCACACACACACACAGTTGATTAGCTGTAGGGTTGATATGAAACAGCAGGAGAACAGCAAAATAACCCAGAGGACAAGCTGCAGGGAAACGCAGGTCTAAACAAACAGCAAACAAACACCACAACAAATGAAACGGCAGAAAGGGAACAGCGGGCCTGTGGCGTCCTGTGTGTGTGTTAGGCTTCACACCATACCACCAAAAATGCTGCTGCTCAAACAGAAAAGGAACAAGACATGGCCAGGAAATATATCTTTGAAAATGCCACTTGAAATAAGTACGCATATAGATATAGGACATAGAATTAAATGGCCATTGAAATATTGGATAGATCAATAAATACCCATCCTGACTAACGAGGAAACCACTGGTGATTAAAGACATCCTGACTAACGAGAAAACCACTGCAGATGAAAGACATCCTGACTAACAAGGAACCCACAGCAGATGAAAGACATCCTGACTAACAAGGAAACCACTGCAGATGAAAGACATCCTGACTAACAAGGAAACCACAGCAGATGAAAGACATCCGTACTAACAAGGAACCCACAGCAGATGAAAGACATCCTGACTAACAAGGAACCTACAGCAGATGAAAGACATCCTGACTAACGAAGAACCACTGCAGATGAAAGACATCCTGACTAACAAGGAACCCACTGCAGATGAAAAACATCCTGACTAACGAGAAAACCACAGCAGATGAAAGACATCCTGACTAACAAGGAACCCACAGCAGATGAAAGACATCCTGACTAACAATGAACCTACAGCAGATGAAAGACATCCTGACTAACGAGGAACCCACAGCAGATGAAAGACATCCTGACTGACGAGGAAACCACTGCAGATGAAAGACATCCTGACTAACAAGGAACCTACAGCAGATGAAAGACATCCTGACTAACAAGGAACCTACAGCAGATGAAAGACAGCCTGACTAACGAGGAAACCACTGCAGATGAAAGACATCCTGACTAACAAGGAACCACTGCAGATGAAAGACATCCTGACTAACAAGGAAACCACAGCAGATGAAAGACATCCTGACTAACAAGGAACCCACTGCAGATGAAAGACATCCTCACTGACGAGGAAACCACTGCAGATGAAAGACATCCTGACTAACGAGGAAACCACTGCAGATTAAAGACATCCTGACTAACAAGGAACCACTGCAGATGAAAGACATGCTGACTAACAAGGAACCACTGCAGATGAAAGACATCCTGACTAACAAGGAACCACTGCAGATGAAAGACATCCTGACTAACGAGGAAACCACTGCAGATGAAAAACATCCTGACTAACAAGGAACCCACAGCAGATGAAAGACATCCTGACTAACAAAGAACCAATGCAGATTAAAGACATCCTGACTAACAAGGAACCACTGCAGATGAAAGACATCCTCACTGACGAGGAACCACTGCAGATCAAAGACATGCTGGTCAACAAAGTAAGCATAAATATTGACTTGCTTAAGGCCTCCATGAGCGACCAGTTTGGTATAACAACAAACACCACTTAGCAACACATTTAGGCCAATGAGTGTATCGTCTTGTAAGAGTGTCACTCTCACCTGCCAACCAACAGGAACTCTCCCACTAGGCGTTGCCGTCTCATGGCCATCAGAATGCCCCGTACGGTCATGCCTTCACAGAAGCAGGCCACTACGCGTGCCTTGGGCAGGTGCCCTCTCAGCTTCTCCAGCAGCCGGTCAAAGCTCTGCTCCCCGGCGTTGCTGTAGATCTTATCGGAGTGGGCTATGCAGATTCCCTCTCTGGCGGCCAGCTCCTTAAACGCTTCCATACCACTCTCCCCGTAGTTACCTAGACGGTGGAGATATATTCAACATAAACACATCCATACTGAACATTCAACATAACCAGTATTACTGCATTTCAGACAGATGGCTATTACAAGTTCACTGCTTCTCACCACTTATACAGCAAAAGAACACACAGACGTACACACATAGGGGAGACCTGGATGGCTGTCAGTACACACATAGTGGAGACCTGGATGGCTGTCAGTACACACATAGTGGAGACCTGGATGGCTGTCACTACACAACTACTGTAAACAGCCAAACAGATGGGAAAAGTAGCATATTAGCGATCAGTGTAAATGACTCTTTTTGGAGTAATACTTCCACGATAACCTCCATATTGAGGCAATACACAATCAAGGGATTGCAATATTCAGTGGAAGAATATGTTCACAATATTCAGAAAATAAGGGGACACAATAATTGACACAAGCATACTGATCTGAATCACAGAATGAGAAACCCCATTAACTCCAATGCAACCAGCGCAGCCTTGAGGACCAGTCATTCTCTGGTACTGCCGGGTAAGTTCTGTTTATACAGCTATTATTGAACTCTTATCAGTCGATATCCTGTCAATTTCAGCAGAAAGTCACCTGTTAAAGTTAAGCCTACGAGTGCCCAGACATAACAAACTAATATTAGAGGTAGCATTTCACAGCTCAATAGAAGTCACTATAAATGACTCCCCCTTCTAAACCTTTGGGGTACCTGCTGGTAGACTTGCAGCAGGTACCATAGCGAAGGCACACCGTTTCACTATTTTGAGCCTTAACAACAAACGCTCCATGGCCCTTCTTCAAGTAGTGACCGGTTGGGGGAGGGGTTTGGCCAAAGGTCAGTTAGCCAGTGCATTTCTCCTCACCAGTAGTTTGTAATTAAAATATGATGTTCTATAATAGGAATTACCCAACAGTGTTGAATTGGGGACCCTGTAATTCCCACATGGAGTTGTATACTACAACAAGCCCATAGAGGGGCGGATGTCTAACATAATGGGCTTGGTCAACACTACTGACCCGATTTACAGCATTTTGTAAGACTCAAAAGGGAGATCAGTCTAAAGGGAGATCAGTCTAAAGGGAGATCAGTCTAAAGTGAGAACAGTCTAAAGGGAGATCAGTCTATAGGGAGATCAGTCTATAGGGAGATCAGTCTAAAGAGAGATCAGTCTATAGGGAGATCAGTCTAACGGGAGATCAGTCTAAAGGGAGATCAGTCTATAGGGAGATCAGTCTAAAGGGAGATCAGTCTAAAGGTTGCCTAGTTCCAGTTGGAATCATATGACTCACAGTTTTGACAAGAACATCCAGACCAGCCAAATGTTAACCAATTTTTATAGCAGTACTACCATAATCCACAGTTCTGGAGCATTGTTGGACTAGTAACATGAAAGGTCACCTAATCCTTATTGTACACTAATCTACTTTATTGTACTCTACTATGTTGTACTCCACTGTACTGAATTTTACAACTTTATATATATCAATGGGGTGGTAATATATATCAGACAGTGAAGTGCTAATGTATACCAGTTGGGTGGTAGTGTATTCCAGGCAGCGAGGAGATAATGTGAACCAGTGAGGTGGTAATGTATACCAAACAGTGTAGAGACAATGTATTCTAAACATTGAGAAGGTTACGTACACCAGTAAGGTGGTAGTGTATATTAGACAGTGAGTAGATAATGTATACCAAACAGTGAAGAGTAAATGTGTACGAAACAGTGAGGTGATAATGTACACCAGACCATGATGCGGTAATGTATGTATACCAGTGTTCAGCTCCATATGGTTAGTGTCCCTGTTTCTCTTAATACCAGGGGGAAATTCCCCCGTTCACATGGAAACCAGGTCACCTAGTTACTGTTGCTGTGGAAATTCTATTCTCTATTTCTGGTGTGTGTGCATGTGAGGAGCTGTGAGATTACATTGCTGTATGAGTGTGTGTGTTTTGGCACGCCACGTGGGGTATCAGACTAGGTTAAAAACAAGCTTCCCTCCCTAAAGCCCCCCACTACACACACACACACACACACACACACACACCAGGGCTCCCCACTACACACGCACACCAGGGCTCCCCACTAAACACAAACACACACCAGGGCTCCAGGCTAACATACTGTTTCAGTTGGTGGGACTAGAAAACCATCTGGTCACACCCCCAAAATTGATCTTATACATTAATTAAAGTAAAAACATTTATTTTGTTGTCTTTAACACTACTGGCATTGGGACATAGATCTCAATGTTTTCGTTAAGAATGCAATCATGACTCAATCTAATAGAGAAATTGTAGAGAACATTAGATGATTCTTTTGTGCATGTAACTAATATTATGGTAAATGCATATAAATGCCTTCTGCGTTGGCATGCTAGATTATAACATGGCAAATACGAAGTGATAGAATGTTTGACTCTTTAATAACTCTGATCTTTAAGTTGTTCTGTGAAAATAAAATACTTCCAATAGATTTGATTCATTTCAGTCAGTAACAACCAGAACAACATGTGGAAAAATACATTGAAGTTTTGCTTCTACATACAATTCTTTCGCTCTGAATAGAGGGCTTTTGAAGAAATTATTTAGATTTGTAAACATTCTGTAACCTGCACTTGAGGGTGAGGGAGCAACGTTTCAACACACAGTTCAACATTTCAAGAGATTAATGAAATTAGACATGTTGGTTGCAGTTTGTCCATCGAAACATAACCATAAACTGCTTTACTCCTATATGGACCTAGCCAGGGAAGTTTAAGTTTATCCTCAACGAGTTCTAATTTCTTTTGCCCCTTGTCGGATTTCATACCTGGTCTTCAGGGAGGCAGACTGTGTCAATAACCACTACGCTATTTAACGCTATTTAACAGTGGGTAGGCAGTCACTCACCCAGTCACCCAGTCAGTCAGTCACCAACTCAATCAGCGAGTCCCTTAGTCAGTGACTCACTCACCCAGTCAGTCGCTCAATGGGTCAGTCAGTCACCCAGTCAGTCGCTCAATGGGTCAGTCAGTCACCCAGTCAGTCAGTCAACCAGTCAGTCAGTCACCCTGCCAGTCACCCAGTCACTCAGTCAGTCACTCAGTCGGTCAGTCAGTGAGTCACTCAGTCGGTCAGTCAGTCAACCAGTCAGTCAGTCAGTCGGTCAGTCAGTCATGACCGGTAATACATTTAAAACCAGGTCTATGAGCCTTAAGCCTGGGCTGTGTCTGTGCATAGCGACTATACGCGTTGTAAGCGGTTGTAGATTTCATTTCCATGATTGTCTGTTTCTCCAGTCAGCAGTGTTCATGTCAGCAGTGCCTCTAATGAGGACACCTGCTGTAGATTCAGACTGTAGAGGCTAACTCGGACTCAGAAGTCTGGCTTCCTATGGTGACAGTTACTCTTCTTTGGAACGTCGCCTGGGATGGATGCACAGGCTGAACACACACAAACCTAAAATCCCTATCAAAAAACTGTCCTGAAGTATATAACCCTGTGGACCAATATTCAATATTAAGCCTAAACATTGTTGACAACTATAAGGGATTACATTGGGGGGGGTTGTATTTCCCAGCTGTTTGTCTGTCTCTTTGTCTGATGGTTAAACAGAATCACAGGGCACTTAGTAATTGCTTTTAGTAAGCGTATTTGATTAGTGCTGGAAGTGAACCTATAACCTTGTGCCAAGATTTAGTTGTCTGGACCACGATGCTACCTGCCTCAGACCACGATGCTACCTGCCTCCGACCACGATGCTACCTGCCTCAGACCACGATGCTACCTGCTTTAGACCACGATGCTACCTGCCTCAGACCACGATGCTACCTGCCTCAGACCACGATGCTAACTGCCTCAGACCACGATGCTACCTGCTTTAGACCACGATGCTACCTGCCTCAGACCACGATGCTACCTGCCTTACTGTCACATCTTCCCTCAAAGTCCTATCTCTCTGGGACAGGTAGGGGCTTGTGTGTGTCCTCTTTTCTGGCCAAATGTGTGCCATTGGGGCACTGGGCCAGCTGTCGGTTGCTTTTCTGAGAGTGTATGTGTCTTTGTGGGTGTATGTGCATTGCGTGTCTGTGTGAGAGAGAGATTTTGTGTGTATCGTTGCCTTGATGGAGATTACATCAGGCAATATATAAATGTTAGACAGTAATAAAAACATGGAGCATCACATGGTGACATTCAATACAACATGACCTATTACCAAACTGGATCAGAACTAATGTCTGGAGAGGCTTTTCCAACCTCAGATATAACTGTGAATTTGTGAATTGACACAATGATTGTTATGTCTAAAGATGTACAAGATAACCTGACTTTTGGCATGTTACTAAGACAGTAAAACCATTGTTTGTACACTCACTAGCATGTTACAAAGATGACATAACCACTGGTTTGTACACTCACTAGCATGTTACAAAGATGACATAACCACTGGTTTATACACTTACTAGCATGTTACAAAGATGACATAACCACTGGTTTATACACTCACTAGCATGTTACAAAGATGATTAAACCACTGGTTTACACACTCACTAGCATGTTACAAAGATGATTAAACCACTGGTTTAAACACTCACTAGCATGTTACAAAGATGACATAACCA